>SJYC01016919.1:0-27376 GCA_006408675.1 Madoqua kirkii
TTATGGAAAATGGACTTCTATGCATTAAATATAAGAAAGGTTGGGGAGATTAGGTTCCACTATATAGTCTTTTAGGCTATATTTGTATTGCAGCCCACAAGGAGCCTCTGGGAAGTGAAGGCTTCAACATCCTCCCAAAACTGTCAAGTAAAGAAAGTGACAGTGAGTCACTCAGTCTTGTCCAACTCTTTGCAACTCCATGGACTGAAGCCTGCCAGGCTACTCTGTCCATGGAATTCTCCAGAAAAGAATACTGGAGTGGATAGTCATTTCCTTTTCCAGGGGATCCAAAACTGTCAGGCTAAAGACAAATGAATAAATAAAGACAAATGAAAGACATACAAATAAAAGGAAGTAGTGTGGACCAGAATGGGGATCTTGGAGTGGTAGAAGAGGAGAAAAAGTTGGGGATTATGTGGTCGATTAACATGTCAGTAACATTTATTGAGCAGCTATTGTTTATGAAGGGTGGGAAGGAGACAGGAACAGAAATGGATGGGAAAAGAGAAAACAGAGAAGAAGGGAAAGAAGGTAGCCAGGAAGGAAGGAAGAAAAGACCCAAAGAAGAAAAGAGGGAAGATAGTGGAATATATTTTGATTTTCTAGTTGACTATTAGTTACATTAACTTAATAAAGTGCTTATTATTATTTACTATAAGAACATTGGTTAGGGGAAGAGGAGAATTAATTAGCAGTCACAGACACACAAAGTTCCTGTCAAATATACTCAGTAAACTAACCTATGAAAACATAAATAGAATGGTTACAAGTAAATGAGTATAGTATGTAAAGAGAGTGATCAGCTCTCCAATCCTTCTCTATTAGTCAGACGAGTCATAATATGCTGTGGTAACAAACATCACTAAATGCTAATACAGAATTCAGTTCAGTTCAGATCAGTTCAGTCGCTCAGTTGTGTCCAACTCTGTGATCCCATGAATCGCAGCACGCCAGGCCTCCCTGTCCATCACCAACTCCTGGGGTTCACTCAGACTCATGTCCATTGAGTCAGTGATGCCATCCAGCCATCTCATCCTCTGTTGTCCCCTTCTCCTGCCCCCAATCCCTCCCAGCATCAGAGTCTTTTCCAATGAGTCAACTCTTCGCATGAGGTGGCCAAAGTACTGGAGTTTCAGCTTTAGCATCATTCCTTCCAAAGAAATCCCAGGGCTGATCTCCTTCAGAATGGACTGGTTGGATCTCTTTGCAGTCCAAGGGACTCTCAAGAGTCTTCTCCAACACCACAGTTCAAAAGCATCAATTCTTTGGTGCTCAGCCTTCTTCACAGTCCAGCTCTCACATCCATACATGACTACTGGAAAAACCATAGCCTTGACTAGACGGACCTTGAATTCAGGTTTACTGCAGGTCAAAGTTAACTCAGTATCTCGCCTTTGTGCCTCAACTCTGCCTCACTATTTACAACATAAGACCTCCTTGGTGGCAGGAAGGCTCCAGAGAAACTCATGCTGCACTAAAATGCCGTGTCTTAGAAGTGACATGTGTCACTCTGTACATGGCCTGTGGCCAGTGACATGGCCCTGACTTGGTGCAAAGAGAAGGGGAGTCTAATTCTTTCATGTGCCCAGAAGGAAAGGAAAAGCAGATGAAGATGAACACTAGGTATATCTACCACACTTTCCAGAAAAAAGCCTGTTAGAAACGTTCTAGAATTGCTGAACAGGAAATGAGGATGTAGGTTGTGAAATAGGTTCCACATAAGACAACTATTTCTTATTTTCAGCTGGGATAGAAAATACACAAGAAAAGACTATAAGCACTTATTTCATTGTCACTACCAGATACAAGGAGTTGGTGCTGTTTTCCACTCATTTCACCCATGAACACAGTCCACAACAATTACAGAGGAAAGAGCTAGGGGGAGTCAAAGAGATGGAGGTAAGAGAGTCTGAAGGGAGGGAGGATGATCGGGAGTATGAGGAAGGTTTCCAGGAAGGGATGGGGGGCGTGAAGCATGCTGTCTGGTGTGTGTGTGTGTTAGTAACTCAGTTATATCCAACTTTTTGTGGCCACATGGACTGTAGCCTTCCAGGCTCCTCTGTCCACAGAATTCTCCAGGCCAGAATACTGGAGTGGTTTGCCATTCCCTTCTCCAGGGGGTCTTCCCAATCCAGGGGTCAAACCCTAGTCTTCTGCATTGCAAGCAGATTCTTTACCACTGAGCCACCAGGGAAGCCTATAAAATCAAGCAGGGGACCACAAGCCAGCTTAGCTGAAGGGGATTCTGAGGAGATAGGCACTCGAAACAATGTACATGTGGAGGGTGCAGGGAGAGGTGAGGGAGGAGGACAGTTAATCATCCAGGAGGAGATGCATCACTGAAAACGAGAGCTAGGAGGGCCAGAGGAGAGGAGAATGCTGTGTCTTTAGCCAGAGGATCAAATGGTGTGATCAATCATCATGCCATGTCAGCTAAGCATGTTATAAGGACTCAGACTCATTTGGGAGGGATTGTATCCTCCATTACAGATGCCTCAGTGGCTTCTCATTGCACTTTGACTGAAATTTAGTTTCCTTAGTTATCCTCCTAGGTCTTGCATTGTCTGATTCTAGCTTCTCAATTTCCACCTCCTGCAACTACCCATTTTGTTCACTGTGCCCAAGCCATAAAGTGAAGTCACTCAGTCGTGTCCAACTCTTTGGGACCCCATGGACTGCAGCCTCCCAGGCTCCTCCGTCCATGGGATTTTCCAGGCAAGAGTACTGGAATGGGTTGCTAGTTTCTTTTCCAAGGGATCTTCCCAACTCAGGGATTGAACCCGGACCTCCCACACTGCAGGTGGATGCTTTACCCTCTAAGCCACCAGGGAAGCTCACTCAGTCTTTGTGACCCCGTGGACTGTAACCTACTAGGCTTCTCTGTCCATGGGATTCTCCAGGCAAGAATACTGGAGTGGATTGCCATTTCCTTCTCCAGGGTATCTTCCCGACCCAGGGATTGAACCTGTGTCTCCTGCATTGGAGGCAGATGCTTTAATCTCTGAGCCACCAGGGAAGCCCCTATCAAGCCATAGGAGCTTCTTATTCAAATTTGCTCTCATCTCCAAGTCTTCACTCATTCTGGTCTCCTCACCTAGCATCCTCTTACCTAACTGCTTTCCTGGCTCATACCTACTCATCTCTCATGTCTTGACTGTAATGTCATTTCCTCTCAAGTCCTTCCTTGGTTTCCAGATTTTAATTAGTTCTTCTTAGATGGAGGAGCCTGGTAGGCTACAGTCCATGGGGTAGCTAAGAGTTGGACATGACTGAGCGACTTCACTTTTACTTTTCACTTTCATGCATTGGAGAGGGAAATGGCAACCTACTCCAGTATTCTTGCCTGGAGAATCCCAGGGATGAGGGAGCCTGTTGGGCTGCTGTTTATGGGTTCGCACAGAGTCGGACATGACTGAAGCGACTTAGCAGCAGCAGCAACATTCCCTTTGATACTACCTTGTTCTTTTTCCCTCATGGCACTTTCCATTATTTAAAATCGTACTTTACGTATTTATTTATTAGAGGTTTGTCACTCCATCTCAACTTACACATATAAAGATAGAAGCTATGTTCACTTCTCTCTCCCCAGAGCCTGCCACACTGCCTGAATCATAGGAGGTGCTTAGTGAATTTTTTTTGGCGAACTCTAGGCTAAGTTGGTCACTTCCTATTTAGTGTTTGGCAAAAAGTTTCTCTAGTGTTTCAGAGGTACTTTTTCTTTGTTCTTTTATAATATGTATTGCATTGTGTTGTGTTACCTGTTAAACTGGTCTATCTCCCCTAATTAATGGTGAGTTCTCAAGGGTAAAGATATGTTTTATTTACCTTTATTGTCTCTGTGATTAGCACAGAGCCAAGTGTATAGCAAGGGCCAATATTTGTCAGTTTTATGATAGCTAAACTGTAGAATTTAAGGAATTCTATTATTTAATGATACTCAGAAAGTAGTCTTATTTGTGCACGTTTTATCCAGCCAACAGTCAGCCAGTGATGTCTCACACTTAATCTGGATGATCCTGGCAGGAGAGAAGAGAAAGAACCTCATGAATTCCAATGTTTAGAACATTCAGAAGGGAGTATCACTCAGAAGGGTAACTTTTGACCTACTTTTAAGTAAACTATGTAGCAGTCTGTACATGTGATTCTAGAGTGTTCTGTTCTGTAAGCTTCAGAAGCATCAGACCACCCTGCAGGGTAGCTTGTTATTTGCCTAGTAAAGATTTCCACTTTTCTGCTGTTGAAAGCACATGCCTGGGTTGTGATCAAGTCAGATTGGAGAAGAATCTGGCCTTGTTTATTTCTCTTCTTAAATCAGTGCTTTATTTTTTCTTATTTTAATTCTGAGGTCTGATAGAATTGGAGGAGATGAGAAAAGGTGAATATGAAAGACTGACAATAATTGGTCTCACTTCAATTCTGCAAGCACTTTATTTAGCAGCTACAGGGAAAACAAAGAGAATTAAATACAGTTCCATACTCTGGAGACTGTGGGGAACTTGGGGTGCGAAGAGTCCGCAAACTGAAGTGTACGGTAAGGCTCGTAAGAGGAGGTTCCACAAGGACTGTGATGATTTGAGGGAGGTGAAGCTCACATCTGATTGGGAACAGAACAAGTGTCATGGAATTTTTAAGCCAAGAGCTGTTACCGAGGAACAAAGGGTCTGAGTCAGTCCCCTTATTTAAGGCATTCTGCTGTTTCTGGTCTTAATAAAACTTACAAAGGAGCCCACAAAATGGCCAAATAGATGCCTCTCAGAAATAAGACTGAGCAGGAAATGGAGGATTGTGGCAGGGTTAATATTCACATTTTTCTGTCTTTTCTTTGTTAGACAAGAGGAATATCTTCCACACTTGGGTTTCTTGATTCTTGGCTGCCTTTTCTTTTTTCAAGATCTTGGAGACTTTTGAATTGTCCTACAGTGAACAAGTCCTTGATTACGCTTTGTCACCAAGTCCAACTCCCATTTTTAATTCTAAAGAAATGCAGTTGGAAGAGGATAATAGAGGCTATTTTGAAGATGAGTCAAAAATGGGCTTGTTACTATTGCTTTTGGGAGAAGTCTGAAGAGACTTCACAAAGCTCATTTCCAGACCTTAGTTCCAAGCTAGACTCGATTCACTCCACTTCTTATTTTGCAGCTTTGTTTATGCCACCTAGTGAATACCCACAGTTTAACTCTCACTTTTCCACCTACTCCTCATTGTGTCCTTATCACTGATAAACCCCCATGATCCCAAGTGTCAAACAGATGGAAGGAGAAGAGTTGACTCCTCCAGACCTTGGTCATATAACAGTTCACTTAAATATGCTTATTAGGTATTGAATTAAACATTTTATTTATTTTTTAGGATATTTTTTAAAGTGGGACATTTAAAAAGTCTTTATTGAATTTGTTACAAAATTATTTCTGCTTTAGTTTTAGTTTTTGGCCCCAAGGCATGTGGGACCTTAGTTTCCTGACCAGAAATAGAACTCACATCCCTTGCATTGGAAGGTCAAGTATTAACCCCTGGGCCATTAGAGAAGTCCCGTATTAAGTCTTAATTTAGGCACGTGTTTGTTTGAAACTGGGATGCTCTTCAATCTGATCATGTTCAGAGTAAGTCTTACCAATTTAATGCTGACCATATGTTTTGACTGGTGGCTGTAAGAGGACTTAGTGGTATAGATTTGACATGATTCATTAGTGTGATTAAGACTCTTCAGCAGAGTTTGCATATTATGTAGCTAACGATTGTTTAGACTGGGCAAACATTCTCATTTACTGATAAACATGTTCTGCAAAGTTTTTTTTTTAACAAATAACTCTTGATTTGTTGAAAATGAGTCTGAGTCACAGCCTATCTTATCTTTAGAATACTATTGCAGCTCTGAAATGATCAGCAAATGAAAGAGTAGAAGGAGCTCTAAAAGGAAAATATGATATATTTAGTTACATTAAAAAGTGTATGTAAAAAGCATTATAATGATAAGGGGCTAATATCTAAAACATACAAAGAACTCATACAACTCAATAGCAAAAAAAATGTAAACAATCTGATTAATAAAGGGGGGATCTGAATACACATTTTCTAAAGAAGACATACAGATGGTCAACAGGTACACAAAAAGATACTCTGTATCCTTGGTCATCATAGAAATGCAAATCAAAACAATAATGAAGTATCTCACCTGTTCAGATGGCTATTATCAAAAAGACTAGAAATAACAAATGTTGGGTGAGGGTGTGGAGAAAGGAAAGACTTGTGTGCTGCTGGTGGGAATGTAAACTGATGTAGCAACTGAAGAAAACAGTATATAGATTCCTCAAAAAGTTAAAAATAAGAAGCCCATGTGATCCACCCTGGATATTTATCCAAAGAAAACAAAAACATTAATTTGAAAAGATGTATGTACCCATGTGTTCACTGCAGCACTATTTACAGTAGCCAAGATATGGAGACAAACTAAGAGTCCATCAATGGATAAATGAATAAAGAAATTCTAATACACAATGGAATATTATTCAGCTGCAAAAAGAATGAAGTTTTGCCACTTACAAAAACATGGATGGAGTTCAAGGGCATTATACTAAGTGAAATAAGCCAGACAGAGAAAAATATGATCTCTCTTATATATGGAATCTAAAAAATAATTTTTAAATAAAAAACCTTAAGTCCACAGACACAGAAAATAGATTGGAGGTTGCCAGAGACAGAGGGTGATGGGTGGGAAAAATGAAGGAATTGTTGTTGCTTTTGTTTTACATAAAGTGAGTTAAAAATTATTATAGTCATAAATAAACTGGGACAACATTTATTTATAACAATTTTGAAAGTGGGATGTTAATGGGTCTGACCTTTCTGCAACACAATATTCAGAGATTTAAATTTTTTCATATCCTTAGACCTAGCAATTTTGTTCTTAGAATATATATCAGAAACATAAACAGAAATGAATAAAAAGATTTATTAGCAAAAATATTCATTGGCATTGTCCAAGAACAGACACCTAGAAACAGGAAAGATGTCTCAAACTGGAAAAGAATTAAATACACGGTATACCCATATGTTGGAGGTTTTTTGCATCTTTCTTTTCAAAGTCTTTGTTGAATCTGTTTCAATGTTGCTTCTGTTTTATGCTTTTTTTTTTTTTTTTCTAAAAGGCATGTGGGGGTCTTAGCAGGGAAGTCCAAATTTGTATCTTTTGAAAATTAAATTTAAATTTTTTTTTTTAAAATGGGAAACAGTCATAATACAATATTATTAATGTATTTATTTATATATTTACATATAGTATTGTATCATGATTGCTTCCCATTTTATTAAAATGGTTAATACAGAAAACAACCACAAAAGTAACAACACAAAGCCAAGCTGCTGATATGACAAAAGGTTTAGTGCTGTGGATAGATCGTAGGTAATGCCATGTTGTTCTTTAATATGGCGTGCTCTCTTCACATTTTCCACAATAGGCGATAGTATGAATTTGGGGAAGAGAGAGAGAAACAAAGAAAGGACTGTAGTATATAGAGATATGAAAGTGTGAAGAGTGTAGTTGCTCAGTTGTGTCTGACTCTTTGCAACCCCCTGAATCCTAGCCCACAAGGCCTCTGTCTGTGGAATTCTCCAGGCAAGAACACTGGAGTGGGTTGCCATTCCCTTCCCCAAGGGATTTTCCCGACTCAAGGATCTAATCCATGTCTTCTGCTTTGCAGGTAGATTCCTTACTGTCTGAGCCATCAGGGAAACCCCAGGATAGAGGTATACAGAGGTAGAAAAACAGTCTGAAAGCACTCGCTTCCTGGAGTGCCTCCTGAATTCACATTTGTAAGGCAGAAGTCTTCCCTGATATCCTGATTCTGGGTCTGCAGACTCTCCGGTGCATTGTCTCCAGTCTGCAGTCTGGAGCCAAATACCCAAGCCCTGGGGATTCAGGGGCCTTTGGCAGATTTCATTCTACTATTAAAATAAAACACAGCATGCTTCATTACAGTGTAGGTTTGAAGTTAAATTCCTAAATTTTCATGGATCGGAATTTTTGTCTCCAGTACTAGTAGCTGGACTAGAAGGCAAGTTGAGAGGAGATATAATTCCTATGTGTTGCAGATTAATATTTTGTGATAAAAATCTCTTTATACTAGGCTAGATGAAGAGTTTCTAAGCAGAAATCTTAAAATCCAGGAAGTAGAGGCAAGCTAAATAATCCAAGACAATTGGATTTTAATTTTTTTCTTTCTCACTTTCAGGTCCCTTAATATTTATTAAGACTGCTACTTTCCAGACTTTGCTTCATACCATCACCTAAATGGAAGAGGTTTCTATTAATACCATGAAGGCAACTTCATAGTCTAATTTGCGTCCTGTTATATATAGGAGAAAAATTTAAAGTTCATAACATTAATTAGATGACATATATTTTTTTCTCTTTCATTTCTTTTAATATAAACAAAGGTTTCCTTCAACAATGTTTAAACTAAGTTTTAAGATGTGTAGAAAATGTGGTTTTTGTAGAGAAAATGGTGGAAAAGTTATAATTTCCTATATTTAAAGTGAAAAAATAAAAAGAACAAGTTTTAATGAAATTTAACAGCAAAATTTTTCTTGGTCTTAACACTGATCATGGAAAATACCCTGTAAGTATTTTTTCAATGCTGTGAAGTGAAAAAACAAAGTTTGGATTTTAAGAAAGTTTAAAAATAGAGTGTGTACTACCAGGGAGGTCTGTCAAGTAACCAAGTAACTGATGATGTTCAGAAAGACTATTAACGGTATAAAAAGATAGAGAATCCTTTCTCCTTTTTCCTTTCCTGTAAGTAGACTAGTGTCTAATACAAGTGGATAGCAAATTATAAACTGTGAATAGTGGCAAGACTTGTGACTTACAGTAACCGTGTTGTGACAACATAGTAATATAATAGTGTTTGCGCTGTTTAATATAGAGGGAACACAAAATAAAAATGTTCTCAGTCTTAGAGGTTTGAGTTAATATTAAGGATACTGAGCCACTTTACTGTGGGATGTGTCACTGGGGTCCATGTATGTTTGGATAAGAAGAGAAAGAGGCTTTCTGCTTAGGATAAGCCATCTTCCTCTTTTCTCCTCCCAAGTGGTTTATTGATAATGGCTTTATCTCAGAAGCAGGGGCCAAATGGAAAAAGGACAAAATGATCCCCAGAGAAGAAAAATGTTCTGTTAGGAATTACATAAACAAGTTTTAAAAATAACTAAAAGTGATTTGTCGTTAAAGATTTGCTTTCCACTTGTAGAATGATTTTTACAATCTTCAGCTAGAGGAAAACATTTCTTATTTTTAAACCTCTCTGGTCCTCCTTGGCTCAGGTATGGCTGAATTCCAAAGCTGCTTGAAGAGAAGGAAAGGATTAGCTTTGGAATGGTGAATTCACTGTAGTTTATATTTGTGAATGTAGAGATCCAACAGCTGACAGGAAAGAGAAGAAGCAAGCAGTCAAATGTTAGGCCTATATGAAACCAAACATCGGGCTATTTGGATACATTTAGACTTTGGATGCTTGGCAATGTATAAGCAAAATATTCCTATGTTTTCTTCTTACCTAGATATTTTAATATACCAGGAACCTGGGCTTAAAATCCTAAACATTAAGAGGTTTGTGGGTATTTTAATTTGAAGAAGAAAACCTTTTGATTGAAAAATGCCATCTGAAATAACAAAAACCAGAATATTATCACAGTATGTAAACTCAAATATCACAGGGAAAAATAAGACATACAGGATACAGGATGCTTGGGGCTGGTGCACGGGGATGATCCAGAGAGATGATATGGGGTGGGAGGTGGGAGGGGGTTTCAGGATTGGGAGCACATGTACACATGTGGCTGACTCATGTCAAATTATGGCAAAACCAATACAGTATTGTAAAGTAGAATAAAATTAAATTAAATTAAAAAAAAAGAGAAATCATCACATTGATTTGTGCTTCTGCCTAAAATAGCATAACACAATTTGAATGTATCTTTCAACCCGGAAGTAACTGAAACACCAGAGATAATACATTAAAAAACAGTTTCAAGACATCACGCCTTGGGCAGTGGATAGTGTCCCCTGAGAGAGAGGAAACCAAACATGAGGAGCGAGGGGCACCCAGGTGGGGCTTGCAGTCCAGGGAGGTTAGGTTGACTAGAGTGCATGGAGCGGAGTCATGCAGAGGATAGAACTGCACACAGGAGGAGCAGAAGAATATGCAGAGGTCTCCTTGAAGTCTTCAGCTGAGTGTTAGTAAGCACAGGCATGTGAGGAAACTGCCAGAAGCGGAGAAAGAACTGACCAAAGGAATTAGAGGAAGCAATCTCGAGTTCACCCAGGGCTGGAAAGAAGTCTAATTTCATCCAGAGTAGAAAGCTTCATGTTGAATAGATTACTCAAGAGAATTTTGCCTCAGTCGTGGGGAAACGTTAATCATGTTCTAAATGCCACTCTGCAGGCTAAAGAGCTCACAAACAAAACCTGTAAAAATCAAAATTATTTCCAGGTAACACACCCAATCCCACAACGAAAGTCCAGAGTGTTTATAAGACCACAAAAATATATAACACCCAACAATGTAAAACTCCTCATTAGTTAAAAATTAACAGGTATACACATTTACCAGGCACTTTTCATCTAGAGAAACAGAGCCCATGATGGGGAGGAAAGTCAATCAATCATAACTGACCCAGGAATGACACCAATAACTGAACTAGTGGACAAGGACATGAAAACAGTTATATAACTGCTTTCCATTTATTCAGAAAGCTAGAGGAAAGACTGATGATGCTAAGGAGAGATGTGGAAAATATAAATAAGAACCAAACCACCCGCAGATATGGAAACTAAAACATTTGAGGCATAAAATAAACCAGAGTGGATTAAAGGTAGCTAACACATGCTACCTTTAAAAAAAAGATTAACAAGCTTGAAGACATAAAAAATGTAAATGTATTTATACATAAATATATAAATATTCAGCAGAAATATAAAAGATAAAAAATATATGAAGACAGCATCTCTGAGCTGTGGAATGTCTTGAAGCAGACTGATGGAGATATAATTGCAGTTCCTAGAGGAGAAGAGATAGGATCAATGAAAAAGTATTTGAAGATATAATGGTCAATATTTTTCCAAATTTGATTAAAACTACAAACCTACACATCCCCAGACTCAAGAAACCCAATCATGAATCAAACTACTTAAAGCTAGTGAGAAAAACGAAATCTAAAAATCAGCTAGAGGAGAAATGATAAATTGTGAAGAGAAGAACAAAGTGTGGGCAGCAACACATTTCTTCTGGGGTAAATAATGTAAACTAGAAGACAGTAGGGCGACATCTTTAAAGTATGCAAAACAAAACAACAAAGCAAAAAACAAAACCAAACCTGTCAGCAAATGATTCATACCAGCACAAATATTTTTCAAAATAAAGCCAAGGAAGAGACATGAGATCACTGTTACTAGGATGGTATAAGGCTGTGCCTTACAAATGTACTGCATGGTAAATCCTGCAGCAGGATGCTGCTAGAGTGAGAGACCAGACATGGTAAGTACACTAAAGGGTGCAGTTAGCATAAGACTGATCATTTCCCGAGGCATCCTACTCTTCTTTCCTGTGAAAAGTTCTGAGGGTCTTTCTGTCTTCCCGTGTCTCCAGATGCAACTACTGTACCTACCATCATACAGTTGTTTGCAGGTGTGGAATATTTCTTTAAGATGTTCATCATTTTTCTGGCTTCACCCAAGAAGAAATACTCAGAAATTTTCTACTTTTTGCGTTTAAGTTCATATTAGTGTTTCTATTATTTTCCCTTATTCCCACCCAGGGCTCTATTCTTGGAGTGGAAAAGGTACAGGTTTTCCACATTCTGCCTAACTCTTTTATTTTCTTTGAGAATTTCCTGCTTGTCTCTTCTAGTCCACAGAAGTTCTATATATTGTCTCTGAGGTAGGAAATTCTGGCTAGCTAAGTATTCTAGCAAATCCTTTTTTTTTTTTTTTTAATGCAGGAACTGAATTGCCAGGAGCTTAGAAGCCACAAATGAAGTTCAGTTCAGTCGCTCAGTTGTGTCCAACTCTGCGACCCCATGAATCACAGCACGCCAGGCCTCCCTGTCCATCACCAACTCCCGGAGTTCACTTAAACTCACATCCATTGAGTCGGTGATGCCATCCAGCCATCTCATCCTCTGTTTTCCCCTTCTCTTCCTGCCCCCAATCCCTCCCAGCATCAGAGTCTTTTCCAATGAGTCAACTCTTCGCATGAGGTGGCCAAAGTACTGGAGTTTCAGCTTTAGCATCAATCTTTCCAAAGAAATCTCAGGGCTGATCTCCTTCAGAATAGACTGGTTGGATCTCCTTGCAGTCCAAGGGATTTTCTGGCTTCACCCAAGAAGAAATACTCAGAAATTTTCTACTTTTTGCGTTTAAGTTCATATTAGTGTTTCTATTATTTTCCCTTATTCCCACCCAGGGCTCTATTCTTGGAGTGGAAAAGGTACAGGTTTTCCACATTCTGCCTAACTCTTTTATTTTCTTTGAGAATTTCCTGCTTGTCTCTTCTAGTCCACAGAAGTTCTATATATTGTCTCTGAGGTAGGAAATTCTGGCTAGCTAAGTATTCTAGCAAATCCTTTTTTTTTTTTTTTTAATGCAGGAACTGAATTGCCAGGAGCTTAGAAGCCACAAATGAAGTTCAGTTCAGTCGCTCAGTTGTGTCCAACTCTGCGACCCCATGAATCACAGCACGCCAGGCCTCCCTGTCCATCACCAACTCCCGGAGTTCACTTAAACTCACATCCATTGAGTCGGTGATGCCATCCAGCCATCTCATCCTCTGTTTTCCCCTTCTCTTCCTGCCCCCAATCCCTCCCAGCATCAGAGTCTTTTCCAATGAGTCAACTCTTCGCATGAGGTGGCCAAAGTACTGGAGTTTCAGCTTTAGCATCAATCTTTCCAAAGAAATCTCAGGGCTGATCTCCTTCAGAATAGACTGGTTGGATCTCCTTGCAGTCCAAGGGACTCTCAAGAGTCTTCTCCAACACCACACTTCAAAAGCATCAATTCTTTGGTGCTCAGCTTTCTTCACAGTCCAACTCTCACATCCATAAATGAAGTTAACTTGGTTTTATTAGCATCTCTCTCATTGTATCCCTTCACAGATAGAATGTAAGGAACAAATACTGCACATACTCAAATTATCATCCTGTTATTATTGCAAATATTAGCTAGCTGAAAGTCTGAATAGTACTGTGTGTGTGTGTGTGTGTGTGTGGTGCATGTGTGCACATCCACAATGAGTAACTGAAAGGAAGAAGGGTAACACTTAAGACAAATTTGGATGATTTGTCATTTAAACATTTCTCAAGAGCTGTCTCTGATTATGACATTCAGAACCCTCTCTAGAGCTTCCCGTGGTCTAGAGACTATTATTCATGTTGGGTGATTATAGTCCTGGCAGGAAGTTTGCTGGGGAAAAATCTACTGAATCACTTTTTGGACTAAACAGACAAATCAGTCAAAAAAGTTAACCTAAGTGTTAACAGCATGCATTTGAGCCTTACAGAAGTGTTACCAAAAGCTCCCCAGGAGAAAAGTCACAGGGGTTTATCAAGCTGTACTAAGATGAAAAAAATAAATAAATGGCTGAATTTTTTTATTTCATCTAATTGCTTCTTCATTGTCATACATATTGTAAATTGGATCCTAATAGTTATAGTACAATTTTGAAAGTGGCTCTTTTTCTATCAATAATTATTTTGAGAGAAATCTTGCTTATATTATAGATATACAGCCATATTGTATTAATAACAGCTAACCTTTTCCATATTTCACCCATTTCAAGATATTATCACCTTTAAGATGGACTATTAGTTTGTGTACTAGAAGAAAAAATACTGTCAATTAAACTATAACATAATGGTATCATAGAAGTTTTAGAGAGTTTGGTTGAAAGAGCCCTTTTAGACTTATATAAACATAGACTTTTATCACTTATCACTCTACAGAATACATTAAAATGAAAATGCAAGAGAAATTAACTATGTCTTTCCTTTCTCCCTCTCAACCTCCTCCTTTTTTCCATTCTTCCTTTTTGTCTTCATTGATCATATAGCTCTGGAATTTAAATTCAAAAGTAGAAGGAAACATTTCACAAATTCTTATTCAATACTGTGTACAATAAGAATTGGTCTTGTTAGTGTCTCATTTCTTTAAGATTCCTTTACCTTTTCCAGGTATCAATTTCTCCGCTCTTTAATTCTGTTGCTTGGTGTGTGATAGATGATCTCTTTGTAGATATGCAGGCAATAAAATGTTAATGGCTTCATTTACTTGTGGGTGTGTTACTTTCTTAGGTCCTGTTGAACACTTGATTGTTGCTTTGCAAGAAAATATGTAATTTTAGTAATTTCTCAACAGTGATATTTGCATCCCTAATATCAAATGTCTCAATACACTTTTCCTGTGATCTCAGGCATACATAATAATTCTTGTTTCAATGTGAAATCATATAATCTTTTAAAAAACATCTAAAATACCAATCACAGTGAGTGTGCATGGAAACAGCTGTGCAAATACATCAACTGAAGTGACAAGGATGTGTGTATCTACTGTTGACATCATGCAAGCACAGAGAATGACACTACCTCAAAATGCCAGCTGGTTAATGGCGATTATAAGCTCTCTTATTCGGGGTTTGTCTCTGTCTATCCATAGCCATACTGTTGTTACTGGAAATCTGCTCTTGTCTAGCCTCAGAAAGGAAATGTCTGAGAAAACACATGTGCTGACAAAGCGAAAGATTTTATTGGGAAGGAGAGCCCAGGCAGAGAGCAGTAGGGTATGGGAACCCAGGAGAACTGCTCTGCCACGTGGCTTGAAGTCACAGGTTTTAAGTTCATGGTATCCGAGACAATCATCTTGCTTGTGCCAGTATTTGGTCTGACTCAGGTCCTTCGTGGCGGTGCTCACATGTCTCAACCCACATTCTAGTGCAAGAGGTTCTGAGAAGTTGGCCGTTACTATGGGCTGATATCTCTTCCTTCCTTTTGATCCCACCTGAATCCCCCCAGTTAGTTTGCTGATGGCAACATCATGTCTCTTATTGGAATCTCCTGTTGTGAGATAATTCATGCAAATGACTGTTATCTTGCTGGCCAAGGTGGTCAGTTTCAGTCAAGGGTTCCCTAATGCTATCAGCTGGCAATGACTGGGGGCACTCACCTAACTTACCAGACTACTGTACTTGTGGTGAGGCCCCTACAGACATTTCACCAGCCAGACCCAATGTATGACAGAGAAAGAAAGAGAGGGAAAAAGAGACTGGACCTGGGGCTCTGCCTGTATTGGGATCAAGGGTGGTGTGCCTAGGTTTTCGAGGTTTTACTCTTTATTGGTGAATTTAAAACACAAGGTTGGGACTTAAAGCACAAGAAGGGAAAGCCAGATCAGTCCATCAACTTTATAGGTTGACCAGGGCTTTCTGAAAGGAAGACTTCATGGGTGGAGCTGCCTGGCTCTTTATCTAGTTATGTAGCTGGCACTGTTTTTATTCCAGGTGGATGTCTTTGAAACGATCATCTTGGTGATCAGAAACTTAATGTCAGGCACTTATGTTATAATACACAAAAGCTGTCAGACATGTTTACATTTATTAGATAACATTCCTAATTTTAGAGATGTTAAAGTACTACAAAAAAAGTGCATCTTAGAACCGAAATAGTGCAGCATCAATAGCATTTATCCTTGGCTAAGTGCTTTATATACTTTATTTAATCATTATAGCAGTTATAGAAAATAAGTATGATTATTTTTCATCTCTACCTTGTGGATGAGGAAACTGAGGCTCGTAAAGGTAAACATGAGGGCTTCCCGATGACTCAGCAGGTAAAGAATCTGCCTGCAACACAGGAGATGCAGGAGACATGGGTTTGATTCTTGGGTCAAGAAGATCCCCTAGAGGAGGAAATGGCAACCCACTCCAGTATTCTTCCCCGAAAAAAATCCCATGGGCAGAGGAGCCTGGCAGGCTACAATCCAAAGAGTCTCAAAGAGTTGGACACAACTGAGCATGCACACAGAAAAAAAAAACGTTAAGCAATTTGCTCAAGGTCATATGAGTAGTAAATTGAGGAGCTGAGATTTTAACTCAAATTTCTGTTACAAGTATCTATCCTTCTTACTATGTACTCACTTTCCTTTGGGGCGGGAATGAGTGAGTCCTAGGCAGCCTGAAAAGTAGTGTGGCTCTCCAAAACCACTTTGATATGATCTTTGTTTTAAATTATTTGTTGGCTCTCAAAGTAAACTTGCTTGTATAGTTTAGAATAGGTGTTCACTGTACGTTTAGAGAATGAATGAGAGTTCTTTAACTATGTTCTGAGTATAAAATGCCCATGATATGTCAACATTATACTACAGGAAAATATAACTTTTTGAGAAAAGTCTAGTACTAGAAATTTACTTTTGTAAGGATGCATGCAAAAATCCAGGTAGTTTCAAACAGTGTTATCCATTATCAGTATATTAAAATACAGCAAATATCACTTAAAAGCTACTACTTTCAATAAATACAGACTGTTTTTGTAGTCAAGCTTATCTTGAAAGTACTTGTTTCTGTTTGTCTGTTATATTAAAGGCAAGGAACAGCAGTGGCCACAGGACTGGAAAAGGTGAGTTTTCATTCCAATCCCAAAGAAAGGCAATGCCAAAGAATGATCAAACTGCCGCACAACTGCACTCATCTCACACTCTAGTAAAGTAACGCTCAAAATTCTCCAAGCCAAGCTTCAGCAATACATGAACCGTGAACTTCCTGATGTTTAAGCTGGTTTTAGAAAAGGCAGAGGAACCAGAGATCAAATTGTCAACATCTGCTGGATCATGGAAAAAGCAAGAGAGTTCCAGAAAAACATCTATTTCTGCTTTATTGACTATGCCAAAGCCTTTGACTGTGTGGATCACAATCAACTGTGGAAAATTCTGAAAGAGATGGGAATATTAGACCACCTAACCTGCCTCTTGAGAAACCTGTATGCAGGTCAGGAAGCAACAGTTAGAACTGGACATGGAACAATAGACTGGTTCCAAATAGGAAAAGGAGTCCGTCAAGGCTGTATATTGTCACCCTGCTTATTTAACTTCTGTGCAGAGTACATCATGAGAAACACCGGGCTGGAAAAAACACAAGCTGGAATCAAGATTGCTGGGAGAAATACCAATAACCTCAGATATGCAGATGACACCACCTTTATGGCAGAAAATGAAGAGGAACTAAAGAGCCTCTTTATGAAAGTAAAAGAGAGTGAAAAGGTTGGCTTAAAGCTAAATATTCAGAAAACTAAGATCATGGCATCTGGTCCTATCACTTCATGGGAAATAGATGGGGCAACAGTGGAAACTGTCAGACTTTATTTTGGGGGGCTCAAAAATCACTGGAGATGGTGGTTGCAGCCATGAAATTAAAAGATACTTACTCCTTGGAAGGAAAATTATGACCAACCTAGACAGCATATTAAAAAGTAGAGACATTACTTTGCCAACAAAGGTCCGTCTAGTCAAGGCTATGGCTTTTCCAGTAGTCATGTGTGGATATTAAGAGTTGGACTATAAAGAAAGCTGAGTGCCAAAGAACTGATGCTTTTGAACTGTGGTGTTGGAAAAGACTCTTGAGTCCCTTGCACTGCAAAGAGATCCAACCAGTCCATCCTAAAGGAGATTAGTCCTGGGCATTCATTGGAAGGACTGATGCTGAAGCTGAAACTCCAATACTTTGGCCACCTAATGTGAAGAGGTGACTCATTTGAAATGACCTTGATACTAGGAAAGATTGAGGGCAGGAGAAGAATGGGATGACAGAGGATGAGATGGTTGGATGGCATCACTGACTCAATAGACATGGGTTTGGGTAGACTCTGGGAGTTGGTGATGGACAGGGAGGCCTGGAGTGCTGCGGTTCATGGCATTGCACGGTCGGACACGACTGAGTGAACTGAACATCGATTTCCTTGCTCAAAATAGAATGAATGAAACAAAGAAGAAGAGCTGAATGAAAAGAAAAGATATATTTGGACTTCTGATTCTTTATTGTGAAGATACTAATATTAGGTACTTAAGTACCTATGAGAGGATGTAAAGCAGTTAACATTGCAATTAGCACAGGGCTACTCCGATAGTCAGCGGTAAAGAATCTCCCTGCAATTCAGGAGATGCAGGAAATGAGGGTTTGATATCTGCATTGGGAAGATGCCCTGGAGGAGAAAGCTTCACAATCCACTCCAGTATTCTTGCCTGGAGAATCCCGTGGACAGAGGAGACTGGCAGGCTACATACAGCCCATATGGTAAAATTCAATAAATTTACTAGAATTTTGAAGGAAAAAAGTGACCTATAAACATTTTAATTTTTAAAAAATCATTCTCTGTGCAAAACTTCTGCTCATTACTGATCAAGCATTGGCATCAGCTAGTGACTGATATGGAATTTCAGGACCCTCCCTAGATATACTGAATAGAATCTGCATTTGATCAAGGTCCTTGGTGACTGGGATGCACATCAGCCTTGGAGAAGCTTGAACTGGGTGAGGGGTGGATGACAGGTGCTTGTGGCTCAGCAGATTGATTTTTATTCCTATTCACGCTTCAGGTTTTGACATATTATTGAATCTGCTATTCTATTCAGCTTCTTAGTTTTCCATAATTAATTTTCAGAAAAAAAAAGAACAAAACAAAGTAGCAGAATCTAGAATGGAGCAAATTGTCATCCACTTCATTCAGTGTCAAGTTCCAGCCATGTATCACACAGATGTGTGCTTTGTCTTATTAAATCTGTGAAGTCCATATAACAATTATCTAAGGTGGGCATTATTTTGTATGTATTATAGGAATTGAAACCGAGTCTGAGTGAGATTACAACTGTTTTAATAGGTGGAAGAGGTAGATTCAAACCCAGGCTTTCTGTTTTTTCTCCAGATTATATGATTCCCCCTACCCCTCCCCAGTGCATCAGTGTGTCATTACCTCAGTTGCATTACATTTCTTTTCTGTAGGTATTATAATTAATGAAAGAGGTGGCTTTTCCTCCTTTCCAATAGATTGGAAACACAGAATTTCTATCAGTCCAAGAGTATTTATCCTGATACATTAGTCCCCTCCCCCTCTTCATTTTATTGGGTTTTAAAATGGTGCTCATTTTGCAATTGAGAATTACTGAGCCAACATATGGTTTCAATTGGACAGTTCCAATATATCATTGTGAAAAAAAAGAAGGAAAAAGAAAACACAGACTAATCTTGTACTTTTGCAACTGTGTTTTAATAAAAATCTATAAAGTGAAAGGTCTTGAGTTAAGTAGAGTTTCATTTATATTTATTTATTTTTACCTTCAGTGTTGATCACACCTAACAGCCAGCGAGCTTTAGGACACAGTTCTCATTCAGCTGCTTTTATGATTTCCCTGAAGTTTGGGGCACTGTTTACCAGAATTTCAGACTATAGCTTACTGTGTCTGCGTATGGCCAGTGGTGGCTCAGGAGCTGCCTGCTTGAGTTGGAGCTTTGTTCCAGAAAGATCTTAAGGATTTCACACACTAATCTCATTTTACTGAAAGAGAGAGTCACGTCCCTGGGTAGTTCTTGCCTCTGAAATGCTTCTAGCTGGGAATCATTGAATTTCAGTTAGACTGTGGTTATCCACACCCAAACCAGTTTGGTAAAATCTGCTGTGATAATTTGGAGGCAGTGGTTGGGGTGGGTTATGGGAGAATTCTAACCCTTCAGAAAAATGTGGCATGAAGTAGAGGAGTTATTGCATGTGACTACAATAAAAACAGTTACTGTCATAATTTGTGTAGGGATTTTAATGCTTTTGTGTACACTATTGCATTTCCTCTTCATAATGAATCTTTTGAGGTTGTTGTTCATGTCCAGCTCTTTGCTACTTCATGGACTATAGCACACCACCAGGCTTTCCTGCCCTTCACTATCTCCCAGAGTTTGGTCAAACTCATGTCCATTGAGTCGGTGATGCCATCCAGCCATCTCATCCTTGATCTCCTCCTTCTCCTCCTGCCTTCAATCTTTCCCAGCATCAGAGTCTTTTTCAATGAATCACCTCTTCACATCAGGTAGCAAAAGTATTGGAGCTTCTGTAAAAGGTCAGATAGCAAAAACTTCATTGTTAGCAAGAGATTAAAGATATTATAGGCCTTTACATCAATGGAGGAGACACATTTCCCTAAATTTCTATCAAGAAATAAAAAAAATGCAATAATAATATCATTTTATCATATCATATTAGAAGCAATATGTTACTTTTGTAATACAGACACACTAATGAGAGTAATGGAATTCTAGTTTGAGGGAGGATAATATTTTGCCTAATTGAAGTTCAAAGGTAGCCTTTCCTATTAACAAAATCAATTGCAAACTTTCTTCTGTCAATATTGAACTGTAGTATTATATATAAAAGTATATCTCATCTTTGAAAATGTCTTTTCACAAAAATAGATACTATCAAATACTGATATCAATCTATTTATATATAATTTTCAGTTAAGTTCAGTCAGTCAGTCATGTCAGACTCTTTGTGATCTCATGGACTGCAGCATGCCAAGCTTTCCTGTCCATCACCAACTCCCAGACTTACTCAAACTCATGTCCATTGAATTGGTGATGCCATCCAACCATCTCGCCTCTATCATCCCTTTCTTCTGCCTTTCCCAGCATCAGGGGAAGACATTTATAGAATTTCATTAAATTCTTCTCTTTGTTAGTTGCTTTTCAGCATGTCTATGTGCTCTAGATCAGGGCCTTCCCTGGCAGCTCAGTGGTTAAGAATCCCCCTGCCAGTGCTAAAGACTTGGTTTTGACCCCTGGGTCCAGAAGATCCCCTGGAAAAGGAAATGGCAACCCACTCCAATATTCTTGTTTGGGAAATCCCATGGACAGAGGAGCCTGGCACAGTCCATGGGATCACAAAAAGAGCTGGATATGATTTAGCAACTAAACAGCAGTGTTGCAGATTAATCTCTTTAAATTGAAGCTTAGGTGGACTCTTTGATAGCATAGTTAAATGGATTTTTAAATTTAAACATCTCTTTTGCACTTGCATTGCGCTTGCATTGAAAGGCAGTTAGAACTCTACTGTGAACTCTGAAAACATAGCTACTTTTGTTTTAACTATCAACAGCACAAAAGTATGTAAAGTAGATTGACACTACTATAATTCAAACATTATTTGTTATTTAAATGATTACTTGTATCTTGAATAAACCTTGTTTTGTCTTATAATTTTGGGTTGAATTCATAAATATTCTCAAGTCCACGGCAAAAAGTAATTTCAAAATTGTTCACCATTTGGTAATAGCGTTTGGAGTTCATTTTGTTTAGAAAAATTCAAATCTTGTTTGTGAGATCCAAATCATAGCAATAAAATGGCACCCCACTCCAGTACGCTTGCCTGGAAAATCCCATGGACTGAGGAGCCTGGTAGGCTGCAGTCCATGGGGTTGCGAAGAGTCTGACACAACTAAACAACTTCACTTTCACTTTTCACTTTCATGCATTGGAGAAGGAAATGGCAACCCACTCCATTGTTCTTGCCTGGAGAGTCCTAGGGATGGGGGAGCCTGATGGGCTGCCGTCTGTGGGGTCGCACAGAGTCAGACGTGACTGAAGTTACTTAGCAGCAGTGCTGCTAAGTTGTGTGATGGAGTAAGTCATAACATTCAGCTGCAATTCACAACTTCAGTTCATAAGTTTTCAGCATCAGTGATGATTAAGTCCATGAAAACAAAGCTCATCAGTAACTACTGGTGTAATATCACAGGATAACTAAAAAATTTCTGGAAATGTCTGTAGATGAATAATACAGTGAATAATACATCAAAGACTACAAAAACTGCACTTCTTACAAACTTTATAAGTTTGTTCAACTATGACTTTTTCTGCTCCATCCACATTTTCATCACTATTAGTTGTTATGCATCTTAGATTCCACGTCATGTTATACTGAAATATGTTTTCTCAATTTTGAAAGTATTCTTGCCTATAGTTATTTCACACAGATCACTCAGGATTATTCTTCAGTCACTTCAAACTCAGTATTAACTCCTTGAATAAACAACTGAGCAGTATTGGCAACATTTGTTAACTCATTAAGTGCTATGGAAAGACATATCATTTGTTTTAAATTGATTATTGATGTTGATCCCAACGGTCTCAACTTTTTGAGCAACTGTTTTGGCTGAAAGGCTAATAGTCTTAAACAATTTTAGTCTAAACATACTTCTTTGGCCGCTAAAATCATGCATGATTTTATTAACTCACCAAATACTGTTTGACTGGCTAACAATGAGCCAGTTAGAAATTTACTTTGGTTGTAATCTTATTTTTATTTGTATGGAGAAATCTTGCTGTGATGAGATACTCAGTTTTAAACTTTCTAGTAATTTTTCAGACTGTTGCTTTCTTGTGTATTGAGAATACTGTGATAAAAGTTTATCACAGTAATGTCATCACATATTTTATTCTATAGCTATAGTATCATTGCATGTAGAACACAATACTTTGCTATCTAATTCAGTAACAAAATCGTCTACATTTCACTGTGCCTTAAAAGCATACTATTCAAGTCCACTCTTTTCTTTTATTGACACGATGGGAGGCATTAGCAATCAAAATTACATAAAAATATAATTGTAAGACAGTGCTTGTGACAATGACATGCTGTTGAGTAGTAACTATGCACTATGATTTATAATGCACCAAGCATCAGTGTGAAGAGATTAGTGCCACATATGGTTTCTTTCACAATTGCTCAACCTCATCATTGTAGTGCAAAAGCAACCACAATGTGTAAGTGAATGAATGCAGCTGTGCCCCAGTGAAATTTATCTATGCACATTGCAACTTAAATTTTATATGCTTGCATTTTACAAAATATTTTCTTTATTATTGTCAGCCATTTATATGTATAGAAACTATTTTTAGCTCACAGGACATACAAAAATAGGAAGCCAGCTAGCAACATAGGTTAATAACTTCTGACTTTGACTAACACAGTGTCTATAACTAAATTATTGTTTGTACTTCCGAATCTATTATTTGTCTAACCTCTCCACCTGTATGTATAACATCACTACTCAGCTTTCTCAAAGCAAAACTTTATTTCAATTCTTAATTTCTCCCTTTTTTCAACTAGAAATCTTGACCAAATTTTGTCTTTTACTTTTAATCTCTTTATATTTTTATATTTAAAGTTGATTTCTTGGAAATAGCACATAGTTATTTTTTTCTTTTAATCTTATAAACTCTGTCTTCTATTAATAACTAAAATGATTAAATCATTTATTTTATGAAAATAGTCATGTAAGGTTGAACTCACGTGGGGGTCAGCAGACTTGACCTTTATCAAAATCAGGTGCTTCAAATAAATGTAAAAAAAAAAATTGAGGGGTTTTACATCATCTTCTAGCCATGAGGCATGCTGACATTTTATGACCCTTTTTTTCTGAGAATGGTCAGTTAACCAAAAAACTTATTTTTTCCAAGGGTGTTTTTTCTTAAACCAGGCAGCACCTTCTGAAGATACAGGATAAAGTTGCATTCCTATAGGGTGAGGGTGTAGTGGGTTACAACTAAGAAAAGAATTTATTTAATGTAAGGTTTACATGATTAATTTTAAAGGTTAATACTTATTTCTCCAATATGCTAGCTATATTTTTATTAACATGTATAAGGGCAGGGGATTTGGCAGCAAACATTGGCTCAACAAATGAAAACTCTTCAACAGTTCAGTTCAGCTGCTCAGTCGTGTCTGACTCCTTGCGACTCCATGAATCACAGCACACCAGGCCTCCCTGTTCATTACCATCTCTGAGTCCACTCAGACTCACGTTCATCAAGTCCATGACTCCATCCAGCCATCTCATCCTCGGTCATCCCCTTCTCCTCCGGCCCCCAGTCTCTCCCAGCATCAGAGTCTTTTCCAGTGAATCAACTGTTCGCATGAGGTGCCCAAAGTCCTGTAGTTTCAACTTTAGCATCATTCCTTCCAAAAAAATCCCAGGGCTAATCTCCTTCAGAATGGACTGGTTGGATCTCCGTGCAGTCGAAGGGACTCTCAAGAGTCTTCTCCAACACCACAGTTCAAAAGCATCAATTGTTCAGTGCTCAGCCTTCTTCACAGTCCAACTCTCACATCCATGCATGACCACAGGAAAAACCATAGCCTTGACTAGACGGACCTTAGTCGGCAAAGCAATGTCTCTGCTTTTGAATATACTATCTAGGTTGTTCATAACTTTTTTTCCAAGGAGTAAGCGTCTTCTAATTTCATGGCTGAAGTCACCATCTGCAGTGATTTTGGAGCCCCCTAAAATAAAGTCTGACACTGTTTTCACTTTTTCCCTATCTATTTCCCATGAAGTGATGGGACCGGATGCCATGATCTTTGTTTTCTGAATGTTGAGCTTTAAACCAACTTTTTCACTTTCCTCTTTCACTTTCATCAAGAGGCTCTTTAGTTCTTCTTCACTTTCTACCATAAGAGTGGTGTCATCTGCATATCTGAGGTTATTGATATTTCTCCCGGCAATCTTGATTCCAGCTTAAAGCTTCAGGTTATCAAAATTAACCAAAGAGTTTCCTGCACTTTTAATTTCCCTATTAAATACAACAACCAGACATTATTAGATACAGCCCTTATTGATTTTAGCCTTTGTATGGTGTGAGATCTGTCTCTTATACACATCTCCATCTAATTCTTTCTTTTTATCCTTTGTCTTATTATTAACCTACATTTCACTTCTACATATTTCATCTAGCCCCAAATATATTACTATTATTTTTTATTTGGCCATCAATTATTTTTTAAAGTAATTACAATTAAAAAAATTAATATCTACTCTCTTTTTGACATTTCTGGTACTCATTTCTTTGTAAATCCAAATATTCATCTGGTATCTTAATTCTTCTGTTTGATGAACCTTTTTTAATACTTCTTGCAGTGCAGGTGTGTTGGCAGCAAATGCTCTCAACTTTTGTTTGTCTGAAAGATTGTTTTTTTAATATAAAATTCTGGCTTAGCTAATTTTGTTTCAGTACTAGAAAAATAGTACTCATTTTCTTCTGGCATGCATAGCTGCTATAATTTTTTTCCTATAGGCAAGTAATATTTCTTTTTATATAACCACCCACAACATTTTCTCTCTCTCTTTTTTATCTCTTTAACTCTGATGTAAACAGACGTGTGTGCAAGTATGTGGTATGTGTGTGTGTAATGATCCTGCTTATAGTTATCTGGGTTTCTTGGATATGCGCATTGCTGACTTTCATTAATTTTTGGAAATCTTCAGCCAAGTCTCATGGAGAGGCATGTTTTTAACCTTCATTTTTTTTCTGGGACTCCAATTACATTTATACTATATGGATATAAGCCTGCAGTTTGGATGCTCTGTTGTCATTCTTTGTTCACCTGTTCTTTTCTTTTCCCTTCTCTTTCTTACTTCTTCTCGACCACCTTCCTTATTCTTCCTCTTCTGCTCCCTCCTCTCTCTGCTCTTTGTTTCAACTTCAGTAATTTATCATCAAGTTCAAATCCACTGATTCTTTTCTCAACTCTGTCCTATCTTTAGATAAACCTGTCAAAATAATTTTAATGTCTATTATTATGATTTTTATTTCTTATTTTACTCTCTTAAAATTTCTTCTGAAATTTCCCATCTATGTGTACATTTTGTACACCTTCTTCACTGTATCTTAAAAATTGCTCATAGTTATTTCAATATTTCTGTTTGATGCTTTCCACACAGTACAACTCTGTCCTATCTTTAGATAAACCTGTCAAAATAATTTTAATGTCTATTATTATGATTTTTATTTCTTATTTTACTCTCTTAAAATTTCTTCTGAAATTTCCATCTATGTGTACATTTTGTACACCTTCTTCACTGTATCTTAAAAATTGCTCATAGTTATTTCAATATTTCTGTTTGATGCTTTCCACACAGTATATGTAATAGTTTGCTAGGGCTGCCATAACAAAATACCACAGACTTGGTGACTTGGCTTAAACAACATATTTATATTTTTTCACAGTTCTGAAGGCTGGAAATTCAAGACCAAGCCTTTGGTAGGTTTGGTTTCCCTGAGGCCTTCCTTCTTGGCTTACAAATGACTGCTTTCTCCATGAATCCTCATCTAGCATTTTCTCTGTGCTTGTATTTCCTTGGTGCCTCTTCATATTCATACAAGGATATCAGTTCTACTGGAATAGAGTGCCATGCTTATGTCTGCATTTAACCCCAATTACCTCTTTAATGGTCCTATATCCAAATACAGTCACATTAGTGGTTAAGACTTCAACATATGAATTTAGTGACACACAATTCACCCATAAGTATGATCAACTCTGAGTCTGGTTCTGTCGATTGCTTTATCTTTTGATAATAAATTCTCTTTCTTAAAAACCTGTTTTCTGTGTCATTATTTCTGCATATATTATCCAACATTTGATTAAATGTTAGAAAACAGTACAGGCTGATGAAAATATTTACAGCTGAAAATAGACTTACCTCTTCTTCTGGCAGGCTATTAAGGCAGAGAATTGAGTCAATTTGGTCACAGGTTGAGCTCAGTTTAGATTCTGTTGTTGCTAGAGCCACTTTCAGTGAAGAAGATACCTCAATTTATTTCAAAAGTAGAATATTGTTATTTGTGATTATTATGTGTGTGTCTTACAAGGCTATTGTAGAAAAAATAATGGAATAAGAAACACAGGATTTAGGATGGTGATTACCTTATTTAGGGTTTCCCAGGTGGCACTAGTGGTAAAGGACCTGCGTGGGTTTGACTCCCTGGGTTGGGAAGATCCCCTTGAGGAGGAAATAGAAACCCACTCCAGTATTCTTGCCTGGAGAATTCCATGGACAGAGGAGCCTGGTGGGCTATAGTCCCACCAGGGCAAAAAGGGGTTGCAAAAAGTTCGACACAACTAAATCAAGTTAGCACACATGTACACATAAAATGTTAATGAGGATTTAAAATTCAGGGATTGCTTGAGATATCCTACAATAACATATGAAAGTAATTAATTATGATACTTTGCAAAATCACAGAATAAGTGCACATTATAGTTTCTCCACTTTGTCTTGATAAATGTTGTTTATTTTCACTTGACAGTCTGTTCATCCCATTCTCATCAGCAAACTTGCCCCAAATCTGGCTGACTCTTTTTTTCTGTGTCAGATACAGAAAAATCTCTTTTATCTCTAATGAGAATAAAGCTTCAGTTCAGTTCAGTTCAGTTGTTCAGTCGTGTTTGACTCTTTGCAACCCTATGAATTGCAGCACGTCAGGCCTCCCTGTCCATCACCATCTCTCAGAGTTCA
>SJYC01016920.1:0-14488 GCA_006408675.1 Madoqua kirkii
TTTCCTAGAAGGTCTTGTAGGTCTTCATAGAACCATTCAACTTCAGCTTCTTTGGTATTAGTGGTTGGAGAATAGACTTGGATTATTGTGATACTGAATGGTTTGCCTGGGAAATGAACCAAGTTCATTCTGTCGTTTTTGAGATTGCACCCAATGTGAATGTACTGCATTCAGACTCTCTTGTTGACTATGAGGGGTACTCCATTTCTTCTAAGGGATTCTTGCCCACAGAAGTAGATAAAATGGTCATCTGAATTATATTTCCCTCTTCCGGTCCATTTAGTTCACTGATTCCTAAAATGTCAATGTTCACTCTTGGTATCTCCTGCTTAGCCTAATAAGCCTAGTGGTCTTCAAAAGGATATAGGAGTGGGCTTGCAAAGGAAAACAGAGGATATCAGATTTTAGTGTTTCTTTTAGACCCACAGGTATAATTGTGTAAGGGTGAGGTCAGTCACCATTTCTCAGTGAAGTTGTCCCTGCACATGCCTTGCTGCCTGAGCAACCACATTTGTGCCAAGTGACTCTGTCTCCCACTTGCTCATCACCTATGAGTACCCCATAACAGTCAGGTGTTTATACCACTTTCTAGTGATCAAACAAGCTACCAGGATTGAACTGAATTTGTTGGGTCAGAGACCCTCAATATTTCTGAACCACAGACTAATTTGAGATTCTGATAGGAAAAAAAGTAGTGAGGGTGGAGGGAACCTCTGCCAACAATGCATACATAAACAGATAATTCTGGATTCAGTTTCACTGACACTTCTCACCTAAAGCCCAAAGAATAGACACTGGTGGTGATTCTACTTCCTATTTGAAAATACAGAAATATATGCATACTCAAGCAATTCTAAAATGAAAGATTATATGTTTCAACAATGCACAAGGTACTTACGAGGTTTATTCACATGTTTCAATACCTTATTATTAGTGGCAATGAGAGAAGTCCCATCAGAAATAAAACAGCACGTTTATTCTCAAACACAATGCATGGAACTGACACAGACAGAATATCACTCCAGTTATACAATAGCTATTCAGAGCTCTCAGTTAATGGAATATTCACAGCTTGAGACTGAACACAATGCACAAAGAACAGACACATAGACAAAGTTGCCATATTAGGGGCATAGATAACAGAATTCGTTTCTGAGCAACAGAGACTTTAGTAGGGGTTTTATACAAAATAAACAAAATTAGTTTCTATTAATGATCAGTATATAAAAATAAAGTCTACAAAATATTTCATCAGTTTGCTTTAAACAGTTTTATCTGACAGAGCTAAGCTATTCAGACTTGTTTTGCTTTTTCTCTTAAACAACCAAAAAAAGTACTTGTTGTAATTCCTTCTACATGTGATTAGATACTATCTGAAATTACAGTATCTGGCTGTCAGAATGATTTGAGAATCAATGCATCTGCTTCCCAATTTGTAAGATATGAACAATAGTACTTCTTCCACAAAGATGAGAAGTACATCTTTTCAAGGAAAAAAAATGTTTGTCTATGCCAGTTCAGCCTATATTCCACAACAATTGTCTTGCATTCATTCAATAATTATTTAGTGAGTTGCAATTATGAGTCAAACATTAAAAAGATAAAATTCAGTTGTGTCTGAGTCTGCAACCTTGTGGACTGTAGTCTACCAGACTCCTCTGTCCACGGGATTTTCCAGACATTGTTGTAATTCCTTCTACATGTGATTAGATACTATCTGAAATTACAGTATCTGGCTGTCAGAATGATTTGAGAATCAATGCATCTGCTTCCCAATTTGTAAGATATGAACAATAGTACTTCTTCCACAAAGATGAGAAGTACATCTTTTCAAGGAAAAAAAATGTTTGTCTATGCCAGTTCAGCCTATATTCCACAACAATTGTCTTGCATTCATTCAATAATTATTTAGTGAGTTGCAATTATGAGTCAAACATTAAAAAGATAAAATTCAGTTGTGTCTGAGTCTGCAACCTTGTGGACTGTAGTCTACCAGACTCCTCTGTCCACGGGATTTTCCAGACAAAGAGTACTGGAGTGGGTTGCCATTTCCTTCTCTAGGGGATCTTCCCAACCCAAGGATCGAACCCAGGACTCCCTCATTGTAAACAGAGGCTTTACCATCTGAGCCACCAGGGAAGTCCATTAAGCAAAATCAGACCCCATTTCTTTCTTGATGAAGCGTATTCACTCCAACCATTAGAAAGATTTAGGTTGAAAATTCCACTAGCTGATAGTGACAGCTAATATTTGTATAACATTTTAAAGTACTATCTTATGTATCATCTCATGCAATCTTCATGATAACTTTTTGAGAAGAATTGATAATTGATAATTACCCATCACATTTTACAGGTTAAGAAACTACGGCTTAGGAGTCCAAGTGGCTTACCCCCAGAAGTGCAGCTGGAATCCACGGCTCTAATGATATCAAAATACCACCTCATGTCACTGGAGTTGGGTTGTGGGTGATGAGAATCAAACATGTGCTAGATCATTTTGAGTTCTCTATTAGGAATGTGATCTACAGTAGCTTTTTGCCCGTTTCCATCCTTTCAAGAAGCAGAAATTACTAGCTCTGGTAGTGTGTAGAAAACGTAGTTCATTTCATTTGGGAAAGCCTGACTTAGATCTAAGTTATTAAAAAAACATTAATTTGAAGAAGTCACAGTCATGGAGTCTCAGGGCTGAGTTGCAGCCTGATACACAGCTCCATTCACTGACTGATTTCTACAATCGTGTGTGTGTGTGTGTGTGTGTGTGTGTGTGTGTGCATGATTTACTATAATATCTGCTTTACTGTAGTGGTCTGAAACTGAACCTGCAATATGTCTGAGATATGCCTATATGTATGCACGTGTATGTGTATGAATATATATATGTATGTATATATACACACACATATGTATGTGTGTGCTTACTAGATCAGTCATGTCTGACTCTTGGTGACCCCATGGACTGTACCCTGCCAGGGTATTCCAGGCAAGAATACTGCAGTGGGTTGCCATGCCCTCTTCCAGGGGATCTTCCCAACCCAGGGATCGAACCCAGGTCTCCCATGTTGCAGGCGGAATCTTTACCATCTGAGCCACCAGGGAAGAATACTGGAGTGGATAGCTTATCTCTTCTCCAGGGAATTTTCCCCACCCAGGAACTGAACCAAGGTCTCCTGCATTGCAGGCAGATTCTTACCAGCTGAGCTACCCAGGAAGCCATATACATATACATACATACATATATACATACATACATATCCTCACAATATATTTTAAATTTTACTTTTGAATTATCAAGTCAGTGTTCTTTTAACTTTATCCACATATTTACCTTTTTTTTCAAACTTTATCCACTTATTTTCCTGCAACTTTCTGCTTCCATCTGTGATCATTTTCCTTCTGCCTGAAGAATCGCCTTTACTTTTCTATTTTCTCTACAATCCTATTTATTGCAGAAATCTTCCACAATATTTTCCTTATAGATTCTTAACAATGAGTTTGCTCCAACAGTATAACTGACATGATAAGACTAAAAAATCACATCTCTAGATAAAATAATCATCTGGTCCTATGTAAAAACTTTCATGGTATTTTTCAAGGTTTGCAGATCATGGCCCAACATACAATCCACTGCCAACATCCCTTCTACAACATCTCTGATTTGGGTTAGAGGAGAGCAATCCAAATTCTTTAGTATGTCCAGTTCTACTGGTAAGACAATTTGGCATTAAGTATCCAAGGCCTTAAAAATATAAAATGACTAACTTGGACCCAATTATTCCATTTCTGAGGATTTGTCCTAAGGAATTAACCTGACAAGCACACAGTGATGAGAATATCTCAAAGATGTTCATTGCAGTGTTGTTGTTTATGATATTAAAAAACTGGAAAGAAGCAAAATGACTATCAGTGAGGGATGATTTCAATAATGAGTGCGTTCATATAATTGAATGCTATGCTCCTATTAGAAATATAATACAGATATATAACATGAAATGATACACATGCTATATCCAGTGAAAAAGCATTTACTAAATAGTATAATCCCCATCTTACCGATGTATACACAGAAAAAAATCTTGATTTAACTGACAAAGAAAGGAATCATCTTCTGTGCCTATTCAAAAGTTCTAACTCTGCTTCCTCAGGCTGAAAATTAACTTTGCTCTCCTTTTCACTTAACAGCCTTTCAAATGTTCCTGGCAGTGCACCGTTTCTAGTCCATTTACCTCCCTGGTTTGCCCTCTGAAAATGTGGCTCTCAGAACTGAGCACAAGCTCTCAGAGGCATCCTGACCCAGGCAGAAAACAATGGGATGATTATCTTCTTTGTTCTGAGAGCTGTGACATTAAATCTGTTGGAGATGGCCAACTATGTCAAATGGCTGGCTAAAACCTAAATCTCTTTAAGGAGAGCTGCTATTGATCCAGGTCTCTCTAATCATAGGCACACAACTCGCCCCTGCTCTCTCCATTCAGATATCACAAGTTGCATTCAGTAGAGCTTAGTTGTATATTTATTTGTTCATGTTGATGGTCTTTAGCTTTTGAGAACCTTTTTCTATTTCAATTTCTGACAATCCACTGCTCAGCTTCCCTCCCAACTTTGGAACACAGATTTGACCCACCATTCTTTACCAAAGATCACTTTTTTCAAACCACAACACTAAGTCATTTTGGAAGTGCTATTTAAACATTTATAATAATTTTAAATATTTTTATATTAAAACAAATATAGGTAAGTTAAAATGTGAGATACAGAGTGGATTGGTCTTTGTGAAAAGACAGGAAACAAAAGAGAAGGAACTCTTTCAAGGAAAAGAACTAAACTGGAAGCATAGCCAACAAAGGTAGAAAAATAAACAAGTAAAACTAAAACTGTGCTGGAAAGTCATGACACAGGGAAGTAGCCAGAGAGAAAGCATCAAATGGGTTAGGAACTTAATTGAGTAAGTAAAGTAATTGGATAAATGATTGAATTATCTTAATGGAACAAGAACATTAAATTTTAAAATCCCACCTTGGATCAATGGAGTAATGAAAAACAACTATTAAGGAAAACCTATTAGTCACTGTGTCTAATTTAAATCATTTTCTAAAGCTTAGTTTTCTAAGTATCTTTTTATACATCATGGCACCTTAATCATTATACTATAACTTTAAAGTGACCTTGAGTATATTTATATTTTATCTTATCAAAGGGACCAAAGTGAAATAAGACTAAAATACCATGTAAGGTAAATAACATGGATGCAACTATTTCTACTTCTTGTGTTCTTATCTAGATCACTCAACATAATCAGAATCCTTTGTTTTTCCTTGCAAAAAGAAAATGAAAGTAGTAATACAATTTATCAGGATGACAGCTAATAATACAGATTATTTACTAAGCACTCTACAACCGCATGAAGTTGATAACATGATTATACCTACTTCATAGATGTAGAAACAGACTTCATGGTTAAATGATATTATTAGAGTCACATCTAGTAACTGGCAGCACTGGGACTCTAAAATTGGCATGGCTGACCCTACAACTTTCTTTCTATAGCATATACATACATGCACAAACAAAAGAACTTTTATATGGGCAATATCTATTAATTTAAACATAAGGAAATTAAATAAGTTAAATAATAAACTTTAATATGCCTCAAGATTTTTTTGAGGTTATCAGATGTGGCTCCAAAATTTCCCTTCATCCTCAAAAATAAGACTTTAAAAAATGTGTCTGTATTCAGTTATAACTTTTGGTTTCTTCTTCTAAACAAAACAGATTCCAGAGAAAGAAGAAATAAGAATTGCAACCTAGCCACCCCTTTCCCGGCATCAACTCTGAAGTAATATTTTCATTAGAGTAGAAAGATTAAAAAGTAGTTTTAAGTATAGCTCTGTAAAGTTTAAGGATTACTTTAAAAATGACCAATGATGTTTGTCTATACACAATTTAATGATGTTATTACAGAATCATGAAGTTAAAAGTTTTTTTGTTTTTATTTTAGAAGGTTTGTCAGCATCTTTATCACCTCCAGAAGGTAATTTTAACTTTTCAAAGGAATATTTTCCTAACTGTATTTTGAGAAACACATTTTCAAAAACATTCACACATTGGGAACACACAGATCTTGTTAAATCAAATATTTCATATTCCAGTACAAGTCTGGACTTGTCAAATCTGAAAGAATTTCTGAAGGCCTTCCAAACCAGCCTATGTGATTTAATATCCAGCCAAATAGGAATCTTAAACTTTTGGGTTACTGCAGCTAATTCTCAGTCACTGCAAGGAAAGAAGGAGAAATCCAGCAAAGCTTCTGACACCAAAACATCCCAGAGTAAGGCCAATTCCCATAACATGCAAATTAGAATATTTTACCTAATTGGATTCAGAATCCTGATTTATGTTTATTCATTTGACTTATTTAATTTAGCAATATGGGCAATTATGTCATATATCTAGCACAATGGAAGAGTTCAATCATTCTAGATTCATACAGTATATACCTAGCATGTCTAAGTTATATGTTATCAGACAATGTTGCAGGAAGAACTGGCAGATCACCTACTGTTCTCCCAATAGTGGGGATAGCTCCATGGAGTCACTGTCCCACCCATGACCTTGGTGGACATCAGAATAACGCTTTACCATCTGAGCCACCAGGTAAGCTATGGGTAGAAATATAAACCAACTGTCTGTGTTTCCTGAGTTAGCTTACACGAGTGTCTTTTAATAATGTCATTGGCTTTTTTTCTACCTTTCCTGAACATTGGGGTCTCCAGAACAGTGTAAGTGATATTCTATTCCTGGATCTATCAACACCCCTTGAGTTACAGCAGCTTTAAAGGTGGAGCATTGTTGCTCTGAACTTTAGATCCCATTTACATCATAAGAAAGCTTTTTTTCTACCTTTCCTGAACATTGGGGTCTCCAGAACAGTGTAAGTGATATTCTATTCCTGGATCTATCAACACCCCTTGAGTTACAGCAGCTTTAAAGGTGGAGCATTGTTGCTCTGAACTTTAGATCCCATTTACATCATAAGAAGTCAACAGTAAGATTTTGCCCATTCATTAACCCTCGGTTTTAGGGGATACTGTTTTTGATGTGAAAATAGGTGACGGTCACTGAGCTTGATAAAGACAGGAACAGCATTTTTTGTTCAACCCACAGTTTTTCCATCAGTCCACATGCTAGGACTTGCAGTTCGTTCCATTAGAAAGAGCTGGTTCCATATTCATGAAAACAGAGGCCTGGAGAATAGTATGGGGACAGAAATAATGCTGATATAATTAGATGGGTCAATAGCTTGCCCCTGAGAAGGCCATTTCCTAGTCTCAGACTGCATCCACAACCCAAAGCAGAATTTTATTCTGATGTCCACCAGCAATGTGAGAGATCCGGGTTTGATCCCTGGGTCAGGAAGATCCTCTAGAGAAGGCAATAGCATCCCACTCCAGTACTCTTGCCTTGAAAATTCCATGGATGGAGGAGCCTAGTGGGCTACAGTCCATGGGATTGCAAAGAACCAGACATGACTGAGCGACTTCACTTTCTTTCTTCTTTCTTTCCATATCATTCCTGAAGTATAGTCCCTAGATCAGCAGCAGCAGCAGCAGAAGTAGCAGCATCACCTGGGAACTTGTCTCAAACAAATGCCTGACCTCCTGAATCAGCAAGACTGGGGACGGGGCCCAGCAATCTGAGATTTTTAAAAAATGCTTATTGGAGTATAGTTGCTTTACAATGTTGTGCTATTTTCTGCTGTATAGCAAAGTAAATGTATATGTACACATACATATAGTCCCTTTTTGGATTTCCTTCCCATTTAGTTCACTCCAGAGCATTGAGTAGAATTCCCTTTGCTATACAGTAGGTTCTCATTAGTTATCTGTTTTATACATAGTATCAATAGTGTATCTATGTCAGTCTCAATCTCCCGATTCATCCCCCTTCTCCCACTTGGTGTTCATACATTTGCTCTCTCTATCCTGTTTCTGCTTTGCAAATAGATTCATCTGCACTACTTTTCTAGAATCCACATATATACGGTAATATATGATATTTGTTCTTCTCTTTCTTACTGCCTTCATTCTATATGACAGCCTCTAGGTCCATCCATGTCTCTGCATATGGCACAAGTTCATTCCTTTTTAGGGCTGAATAACATTCCACTGTATATATGAACCACATCTTCTTTATCCATTCCTGCTGATGGACACTTAGGTTGTTTCCATGTCCTCGCTATTATAAATAGTGCTGCAATAAACAGTAGGCTCCATGTATCTTTTGGAATTATGGTTTTCTCTGGGTATATGCCCTGGAGTGGGATTGCTGGGTCATATGGCAGTTCTTTTTTAGCTTTTTAAGGAATCCCCATACTATTCTCCATATATTAAAATACCCTAACAGGGTAGCAATCTGAGCTTTTAGATCCCTGAGGGGATCAGATGAGTATTACTGTCTGAGAACCACTGCTATAAATGATATTTTAAAAATAATCATTCACTGAGATTATCACTATATGTGGGTTTAATTTCCCTTATAACCACTAAGAGTAATTTCCTGATTTTCCCAAATTCCTATAAAATAAATTCAAAGGGAAGCTTTGAATTTACCAGAAGTTCAGGGTAAAAGTAATAAATGTCAGATTTACCAACTAGTTCCTATTCTTTTTTTATTATGTGGTCTCCAGAACAAAATCTTCACTATAGTTAAGAAAATACTTCATTACATTATTCAAATTTACTGAATGCTCTATATTACTCTGGTTCCCCAGTACATGAGTTGACTCCTAATTACTGCCCAAAATAAACTTGACCCTGAAACCAGAATTGCATGGGGCTTCATAGCAAGGGCCTGAGTTCCTCTCAGATGTCCCTTTCCACCTGGGTGCGCCCAAAAAACTCAGTCACTTTAAGCCTCAATTTTCCCAAATGTGAAAAATGAAAATTACGGTACGATCTTCATCACGGGGAAGTAGTCAGAATCAAAAACATTTAAAATATATAGCTGGCACAAAGCAGCTCTCAACACACAATAGTAATTTTATCGTTATCAGCTAACAGAACTATTCAATATTAAATACTTCTGAACATGCTAAATTCTTTAAGAAGTAGAGGATGTAAATATCTAAATCACTTCCCACAGGAAAGCACCGGAAAGGTGATTTTTTAAAATAAAGACGACAAAGTTACAATAGCACTTCATTCCTAACAAAGGATCCTGTGATAGAAAAACAGCTCATTCTGTAATAAAAGGAGTGTATGCAGTATCTAACCGCAAATACCCTGATCAAGAGAAAACATTTCAAAATATTTTCTTTAAAGATCTCTGAGCTGTTATAGAGGGTAAAGCCAAGGCATAGTACAGACATGAGCAGATTAGTCAGGAATGTGATTGGATGAATTAAAGAAATTACATTTTGGCACGGCTGAAGTAGAAGGCTGGCAAAATTCCAAGTTTCTGCTGGTTCATTCAAATGAGTACTCCTCCTTTCGTTTTGCAGCTGATAACTTAATATTAAAACACATTTTTTACTATAATTAAAAAAACTAATGCATGCTCAGTTGCTTCAGTCGTATTCAACTCTTTGCAACCCCATGGACTGTAGCCCATCAAGCTCCTCTGTCCATGGGATTTCCCAGGTAAGAATATTGGAGTGGGCTGCCATTTCCTGCTCCAGGGGATCTTCCTGACCCAGGGGTCAAATTCGTGTCTCCTACATTTGCAGGTGTGTTCTTTAGAAGCCAAGTGTTTCAGAGGAAAAGCATGTCTAATCTTGAGTAGCTCTTATTTTACTTAGTATTGACCTCTATCATTCAACTATCATTTTCTTCCTGTCTGTCCTTGCTTTTTGGTGTCTTTTCCTTCTCCAGTTGTATAAAAGGGATAATTCTCTCTTTATAGAATGAGCTGGGAAACTTTTTTTCTCATATTCCAAAATATTTTTAGAGCACAGAAATTAAGTTTCTTGACAGTTTCATGGAAATGCCCTGCAGACCATTTGGGCCGGTTTTCAGGCAGTCTTAACCTTGCTGATGCCACACTGATGTACAGCTGGAACACAGATCCCTGCAAGTTATCTTCCTTTTCTCTTAGGCAGTTCTCTGTCAAAAGAAATGTTACCTAAGAATCTTTTAAGTATGTTCTTAGATGACATGAACATCATTACCAAATACTATTTAACAAGCAATGATGATGTCTCTATCTTCCTGGTATCAACCAGGAACTGCCACCCTGTTCATGTCAGGTTCACCTACTTCCTTCAGTTCTCTACTCCGCCCTCCGCTCTTGCCTCTCATCCTCTTTCCAACTTTCCTTTACTCTCTCCTACTCAACTTTCTCAAGATGTGAAACACAGCACTCAGGCAGAAAGATGGCTAGATTTAAAGTCAAGACTTTCAGAGCTACATTACATTGGAGAAACTGCTAAATATACAGCAGGAGATTATTTTGGAGTGTGGAAATAGGGGAAAAGGGGATAAAGAAAGTTAAAAGACAGTTCAGGGAAAGAATGGGGGGAAAAAAGTGGATAAAGTGGAAGCACTGGGGAAAAGAAGGCTATAGGGCCTTTTTCTTATAACTAAACCTCTCCCCGCCATAACCCTAAGACCTACAGCTTGCATGTCCTCTCAGGCTGCCAGCCACTGCCTCTCACTTATAAGACAATTTAATTCTGTAAAAGAGTACAGGTTATTTTCTATTCAGGGTTTTCTGAGAAGATGTCTTATCTGTTCTTGCTGCTCAGCGTGAAGATATATACTGCTAAAGATCTGCATTCAGGCTTATGCAAAGATACAGGGAGGAAAGGGTGGCTTGCACCATATCTTTTTAAAACAATGAGTGGTTTTCGGTAATAAACACCCTAATGGCTACCATAAAACCTACTTAAAGACCAGAGCGTCTCTTTAGAATAATCAATATCTAAAAGATACTACATATTACAAACCTCTGGATGAACCAACCAATGGATTATCGACTTATCTATCCCATCTGCACTGTGTTTCCCCCGCCCCCCATGTGCAATTGTTATTCTGAATATCTACATCTAATCCGTGGTAGTGAGACCACTGACACACCAGACATGCCCACATCAGAAAGCAAGTCCTTCTTTTGTGTACTTAACTGCAGAGTACTGTATAGGGTACATTAGTACAGTACCTTTATTTCAAGACCAGGATGTCCAGAAACATGTGTAAAAGCAGCGGCATATAGCTAAATGTGTTAGTTGGGTACTAAGGCTAACTTTGTTGGACTTATGAACAAATTGGACTTACAAGTGTCCTCTCAGGATGGAACTCATTCATATGTAGGAGACATCCTAATGAGGCACATCTACAACTCAGAAAAGGGCCATCATCTGCTACCATGATCTTGTACCTATAGCCTCCAGAACTGTGTGAAATAAATTTCTGTCATTCACAAAAAAGAAAGAAAGCAAGTCCTTGCTCCAAAAGGCCTCAGTTATTGTGGAGGGAAAATACCAAAGCCCACCAAGGTGGTTTTCCCTAGGAAACCTCTTGACCCCAGGACTCTGTGCGTACAATCACCAACTCCAATTAAGGACTGTTCTGCCCTTTAGAAGCTATCAGAAGATGAAAGCAGCCCCAGGAAGAACCCTGTTCACTTCCTTTAGACGGACAATAGGCAGCCACCTGCTCGGGATTTATTCACCAGCTTCCGAGTTCCTATGTCATAGAGTCACCGCAGCTTGTGCTCCAGAGGACAGGGAGAAGAAAGAAACAAACAAGCCAGGCAGCTGGGGCAGAAGGAAAAGTCAAACCCCTACAGTGCAGCCTGGGGCTTGCGAAAGCCAGGATGCTCCCCATCTCAAGCTGTGTGCTGAGACAGATGTTTGAGTGGTAATAGGAAAAGCAAAGAAAAACAGTTTTGTATTCTAAAGGAATGAGAAACGGACAAACATGAAACAGAGCCTGCCTTGAAACACTGTTGGGCTTTCCTCAATCAAGCTAGCTCAATTCCGCCACAAACAACTTCTTGGCAATTTTCTTCACTAATAAACTGAATTACTTTAAATGAACTAAGTCAGCCACAGAATGAGGCGTTATCACTATGTCTCAGTAAAGCACTCTTTTCCCACAGGACTGAGTGGGGTATTAGGAAGGCAACTGGCCTACAGTCACACCTGCAGGAAGTTGGGGGAAGATCTTGGAGAATAGTTTTAACGGGCATTCTCCACTCCCTCTATAAGGTTTTGGAATAACACTCCTGGACGAACTATCAAAGTAACAGAGAAGAAATAAAATCAGAAAAAAAGATTAAACACCCAAAATTCACATATGCCTCCTTCCTCTCTGCTGTCCTATTGAAGAAATACAAAATATCTTGAAAAAAAAATTCTTTGGAATTAGTGATGGAATTAGAGTGAAAAAACTTAATTTTACACAATTAATTCATATAGTCTTATCTACAACTTCATGCAATGTAAATTTTTAACCAGACTATGAAATCCCTACCATTTATATATTCATACTCACTTCCCTCTTATTTCTTTTGATTGTATAAATATAAAATGTTCATCATGAAACTTTAAAAAATCCCAACCAGAAAGAAATTTCAAATTATAATGCCAAAAGAAATTTTACCACTGTTAATACTTTAGGATATCCATTATATTTATGTTTATGCAAATATATATATAAATACATGTGAGTTAATTGGTAGGCGATGTTTGTTTATAAAAATTTCTTCATACTACATTATTGGATTGTTTCTCATAATATCTGTCTGTTAAGATAAATATAGATTTGTTCACTTTTCTTTTCAAACATGCTTGGCAAATATCTGCAATTTATTATGAAAGTTGTCACAGAAAGCAAACAGAGGCATCTATACCTGCTATCGAGGATTTAACAGCCAAGGAAGTACCAAGTTCACCTGCAATGATCACAAAGTCAGGGATCCACCATATATCATTGACAAAGCTTTGGAAAGCACTCCTGGGTTAATAACTAAGTAACATAAAGATCATGAACTCCTTATTGCCAAATTCAGACTTAAACTTTCTCCATCTTTGGGTGAGATGTGTATAAGAGACAGACATGTGAGTTAATTGGTAGGCGATGTTTGTTTATAAAAATTTCTTCATACTACATTATTGGATTGTTTCTCATAATATCTGTCTGTTAAGATAAATATAGATTTGTTCACTTTTCTTTTCAAACATGCTTGGCAAATATCTGCAATTTATTATGAAAGTTGTCACAGAAAGCAAACAGAGGCATCTATACCTGCTATCGAGGATTTAACAGCCAAGGAAGTACCAAGTTCACCTGCAATGATCACAAAGTCAGGGATCCACCATATATCATTGACAAAGCTTTGGAAAGCACTCCTGGGTTAATAACTAAGTAACATAAAGATCATGAACTCCTTATTGCCAAATTCAGACTTAAACTGAAGAAAGTAGGGAAAATCACTAGACCATTGAGGTATGACCTAAATCAAATTCCTTACAATTACACAATGGAAGAGAGAAATAGATTTAAGGGACTACATCTGACATATAGACAGAATGTCTGATGAATTATGGATGGAAGTTCTTGGCACTGTACAGGAGACAGGGATCAAGACCATCCCCAAGAAAAAGAAATGCAAAACAGCAAAACTGTTGTTTGAGGCGGCCTTATAAATAGCTGTGAAAAGAAGAGAAGCAAAAAGCAAAAGAGAAAAGGAAAGACACATTCATTGGAATCCAGAGTTCCAAAGAACAGCAAGGAGAGATTAGAAAGACTTCCTCAGTGATCAATGCAAAAAAATAGAGGAAAACAATAGAATGGGAAAGACTAAAGGTTTCTTTAAGAAAATTACAGATACCAAGGGAATATTTCATGCAAGTTCAGTTCAGTTCAGTTGCTCAGTCGTGTCCGACTCTTTGCAACCCCATGAACTGCAGCACACCAGGCCTCCCTGTTCATCACCATCTCCCAGAGTTCACTCAGATTCACGTTCATTGAGTTAGTGATGCCATCCAGCCATCTCATCCTCTGTCGTCCCCTTCTCCTCCTGCCCCCAATCCTGCCCAGCATCAGAGTCTTTTCCAATGAGTCAACTCTTCCCATGAGGTGGCCAAAATACTGGAGTTTCAGCTTTAGCATCATTGCTTCCAAAGAAATCCCAGGGCTGATCTCCTTTAGAATGGACTGGTTGGATCTCCTTGCAGTCCAAGGGACTCTCAAGAGTCTTCTCCAACACCACAGTTCAAAAGCATCCATTCTTCGGTGCTCAGCCTTCTTCACAGTCCAACTCTCACATCCATATATGACCACAGGGAAAACCATAGCCTTAACTAGACAGACCTTAGTTGGGAAAGTAATGTCTCTGCTTTTGAATATACTGTCTAGGTTGGTCATAACTTCTCTTCCAAGGAGTAATCGTCTTTTAATTTCATGGCTGCAGTCACCATCTGCAGTGATTTTGGAGCCCCCCAAAATAAAGTCTGACATTGTTTCCACTGTTTCTCCATCTATTTCCCA
>SJYC01016921.1:0-75593 GCA_006408675.1 Madoqua kirkii
ATCTATTTCCCATGAAGTGATGGGACCGGATGCCATGATCTTTGTTTTCTGAATGTTGAGCTTTAAACCAACTTTTTCACTTTCCTCTTTCACTTTCATCAAGAGGCTCTTTAGTTCTTCTTCACTTTCTACCATAAGAGTGGTGTCATCTGCATATCTGAGGTTATTGATATTTCTCCCGGCAATCTTGATTCCAGCTTAAAGCTTCAGGTTATCAAAATTAACCAAAGAGTTTCCTGCACTTTTAATTTCCCTATTAAATACAACAACCAGACATTATTAGATACAGCCCTTATTGATTTTAGCCTTTGTTAGGTGTGAGATTGCACACTCTCCCAGCAGAATAAGTATTCACTAACAGTGAATGAACGCAGAGTAGTTTCTGGACTTTATACTGGAGATTCTATAGCCTTCTGGCCGTCTCTCCATGACCTGTCTCTTCCCAACCCTTTGGAAAGGGTGGAATTTGTAGGAAATGGCAACCCACTCCAGTGTTCTTGCCTGGAGAATCCCAGGGATGGGGAGCCTGGTGAGCTGCTGTCTATGGGGTCACACAGAGTTGGATACAACTGAAGCGATTTAGCAGCAACAGCAGCAGCAGCTGCAGCAGCAGCAGCAGCAGCAGCAAGGCTAACTCACAGTGCACATCCTATAGGCAGTTGCCTTACCCCTTAACAAAGAAAAAGCCTGTTCCCAAATGCATTTGATAAAGTGAGCAAACAAGTCTAGCACATAGAGTTATGCAGTTTGTAAATGTTAGTTATTTTATTTTAAATTTTAATGAAAATATGCCGACATTCTACACGAAATTTTATAGCTCACTTTGGTGCAACTAGTTTAACAAATATGGTCAATAGCATTAATTTTTTGTATCACACACAACAAATCATACACATGATTTATACCAGAAGAATTTCATGGAGCTATTTGTCCTGTGACTACACATACAGTTTTCTACTGTTTACTTATACAACTATATGTCATAATTCATCATCACCTCTTGTGTTATATAATTTTAATACATTTTGGAAGATTGAATCACTCTTCTATTAGTTCCTTAAATGTATTATATGTTTGTGTATGTAGACACATGTTTCATCTTCGTGATTCTAGCACATAGAATAGACAGTGGCACATTGTTGACAAACCCCCATCTGTCCAGAGAATGGAAGAATGCTGGAAATCTGAGGCTTGCAAGTATTTCACTTTGGAAATTGTTCTGTCCCCTCTGTGCTCAGCTAATTTTAGATCTTGGGCCCTGATCTGGTGTTTTGGGGTCTGCATGTATTTGAACTGAATCCCCAGGGTTACCTCATCCATGTATTCTCACTAGCCATTGAATCATTCCCAGGAAGAACAGGAAATCTGGCACTGCTTTTGATGACACATTAATGATGTGATGTCTGGTTTCTATTAAAAATCTAAAAGCTAAAGTTTTGAGGCTAGAAACAAAAGTATAGACAATGTCATACATAATCTTTAATATATTGCTTAATATACTAGATGACCAGACTGGTGGACTCCATTGGACAATGACATAAGAGGCCTAGTCAAGGATGGAATATATGAATACTACAGGAAAACACAGCCTTCTTTCATTTTTGTCTTTTTGGATTTTCTGTGAAATAGTCCCAGTGGAGTTAGCTAGAAGGGTGGTAACCACCCATTTCAACACAAAGTAGTTTCCTAGTAGAGTGTTACATATCTCTTCAGTTCATAATTTTAAAGTAAAATAGACCCATTGCTTAAATTTTGCTCACATGGGTGATGCATCCAAATTTGCCACATGTGAGAGGTGTGGCTTGTCCCCCATACAGACTCAGGACTTAGTTGTATTTGTGCTATGATTTGAACTAGGTCGCAAGGATTCCTATTTTTAAAAAATGTAAATAAGTATCAGTTCAGTTCAGTTGCTCAGTCGTGTCCGACTCTTTGCGACCCCATGAACTGCAGCACACCAGGCTTCCCTGTTCATTACCAACTCCCGGAGTTCACTCACACTCACGTCCATTGAGTCCGTGATGCCATTCAGTCATCTCATCCTTGGTCGTCCCCTTCTCCTCCTGCCCCCAATCCCTTCCAGCATCAGTTTTTCCAATGAGTCAACTCTTTGCATGAGGTGGCCAAAGTACTGAAGTTTCAGCTTTTGCATCATTCCTTCCAAAGAAATCCCAGGGTTGATTTCCATCAGAATGGACTGGTTGGATCTCCTTGCAGTCCAAGGGACTCTCAAGAGTCTTCTCCAACACCACAGTTCAAAAGCATCAGTTCTTCAGCTCTCAGCCTTCTTCACAGTCCAACTGTCACATCCATACATGACCACAGGAAAAACTATAGCCATCTCCAGTGATTTTGGAGCCCCCAAAATAAAGTCTGACACTGTTTCCACTGTTTCCCCATCTATTTCCCATGAAGTGATGGGACCGGATGCCATGATCTTCGTTTTCTGAATGTTGAGCTTTAAGCCAACTTTTTCACTCTCCTCTTTCACTTTTATCAAGAGGCTTTTTAGTTCCTCTTCACTTTCTGCCATAAGGGTGGTGTCATCTGCATATCTGAGGTTACTGATATTTCTCCCGGCAATCTTGATTCCAGCTTGTGTTTCTTCCAGTCCAGAGTTTCTCATGGTGTACTCTGCATGTAAGTTAAATAAGCAGGGTGACAATATACAGCCTTGACGTACTCCTTTTCCTATTTGGAACCAGTCTGTTGTTCCATGTCCAGTTCTAACTGTTGTTTCTTGACCTGCATACAGGTGTCTCAAGAGGCAGGTCAGGTGGTCTGGTATTCCCATCTCTTTCAGAATTTTCCACAGTTTATTGTGATCCACGCAGTCAAAGGCTTTGGCGTAGTCAATAAAGCAGAAATAGATGTTTTTCTGGAACTATCTTGCTTTTTCCACGATCCAGTGGATGTTGACAATTTGATCTCTGGTTCCTTTCCTCTGCCTTTTCTAAAACCAGCTTGAACATAAGGGAGCATACAGTTCACGTATTGCTAAAGCCTGGCTTGGAGAATTTTAAGCATTACTTTACGAGCATGTGAGATTAATTATCTAACAAACAGTAAGTGCCTACTCTGTACCAGACTCTGTATGAGGTTTTGGAAAAAGAAATAAAGAAGATTAGTGTTTTGATTTCAAGGAGAGACAAACATATAACTTGCAAAAGCAATTCAGTGTAAGAAGAGCTGTGATGGAGGAGGTACAGTAACATGCATGTGTGCACGCTCAGTCACTCAGATGTGTCTGACACACTGTGACCCCATGAACTGTAGCCCACCAGGCTCCTCTGTCCATGGGATTTTTCTGGCAAGAATACTGAAGTGAGTCGCCAAGCCCTCCTCCCATGGATCTTCTTTATCCAGAGATACGTCCTTTACACTGAGCCAACTTAGAAGCCCATGCAATAATAGAACACCTAACCAACTGGGGAAAGAGAAACAGGTGTCTTTAGGAAGAGGGGATGGTGGTCAGAATCCAAGTGTTCACCATTGGATCATTCATTATTTCATGGCTCAGGAAGTAGAAATGTTTAATGTGAAATATACCACATGGGCAGTTGTTATGAACTGAAGGTTTGTGTCCTCCCTTGAAAGTACATATGTTGAAATCATACCATCAAAGTGATGTTCAAGGATGGGGTCTGAGGGTGGAGTCTTCACGAGTAGAATTCAGTTCAGTTCAGTTCAGTTGCTCAGTTGTGTCTGACTCTTTGCAACCCCATGAACTGCAGCACACCAGGCCTCCATTTCCATCAGCAACTCCTGGAGTCTACTCAAACCTATGTCCATTGAGTTGGTGATGCCATCCAATCATCTCATCCTCTGCTGTCCTCTTCTCCTCCTGCCCTCAATCTTTCCCAGCATCCGGATCTTTTCCAATGAGTCAGCTCTTCGCATCAGGTGGCCAAAGTACTGAAGTTTCAGCTTTAACATCAGTCCTTCCAATGAACACCCAGGACTGATCTCCTTTAGGATGGACTGGTTGGATCTCCTTGCAGTCTAAGGAACTCTCATGAGTTTTCTCCAACACCATAGTTCAAAAGCATCAATTCTTTGGCACTCAGCTTTCTTTATAGTCCAACTCTCACATCCATACGTGACCACTGGAAAAACCTTAGCCTTGACTAAATGGACCTCTGTTGACAAAGTAATGTCTTTGCTTATTAATATGCTGTCTAAGTTGGTCATAGCTTTGCTTCCAAGGAGTAAGTCTTTTAATTTCATGGCTGCAATCCCCATCTGTAGCGATTTTGGAGCCCACAACAATAAAGTCAGCCATAGTTTCCACTGTTTCCCCATCTATTTGCCATGAAGTGAGTGGGATTAGTGCCATTATAAAAAAGACCCCAAAGAAGTCTGTAGCCCTCTTTCAGCCATGTGAAGAGATGGCTGTCTATGAATCAGGAAGAGTGTCCTCATCAGACACTGAAGCTTCCAGTGCTTGATCTTAGACTTCTCCACCTCCAGAACTGTGAAAAATAAATACTTTTAGTTTAAGCCACCAAGTCTGTAGTATTAGATTATAGCAACACAAACTAAGAAAGCAGGGTGACCTAATGATTCCACAAGAGAGAAAACAGAGATGTCATGAGGTCACATATGTAGGAGTATTACTTTTGTCAAGAGGAAAGGAGAAATATTAATATCTATACAATAATATTTAACACTAATAGTCCTACCATGTCCCAGGAAGAGTTCTAAGAACTTTATTTACATGAACCATCTCATTTAATCCTATAATAAACCTAAAGAAAATGTCACTCAGTTGTGTCTGACTCTGTGACCTCATGGACTATACAGTCTGTGGAATTCTCCAGGTCAGAGTACTGGAGTGGTAGGTAGCCTTTCTCTTCTCCAGGGGATTTTCCCAATCCAGGGATTGAACCCAGTTCTCATGCATTACACGTGGACTTTTTACCAGCTGAGCCACAAGGGAAGTCAATTAACCTAAAAGATAAGTATTATCTTGAGAATGAAAACCTGGAGAAATAGAGGAAAAAGTTGCAGACCAAGTGTTCCATTGTGGAAGATACAGCAAGGGGTAAAAATGGGAAGAGCTCTAGAGAATTCATTCCAAACCTAGGAAAGTGTTAGATTATAACTCAAGACAAAACATTTCAGCTATGGTGGAAAAATCAAGGAAGTAAATTGTAGCAAGACGTGCCCTTTCAAAATTAAAATATGGTTTAATTATTTAAAGTTTTTTCTGCTATGAGGTATCACAGACATCTGATAAATGTGCACCATTTCAGGCAGAGATTGGAATCTATACAACAGTAGCTTTGAATCCTCAGCTCTGGTTTCCTGCAGCTGTCAGTTTTCCACAGATGCAGTTTGGGGTTATCTTGTCACTAGATTCTTGGTGCTAGAGCCTTCAGAATGCTAATATTCCTCTCCATTTTTCTTCATTTCCTGAAGACTTGATGACCTCTGAATCATCTAAAGTTTTGACTGGCAGTGTGCCCTTTGTTGTGCTAAAATCTTGTTCCTGAGGCTATGTTTCCCTTGTTTCAATTGCCTCCTTCACTTTTCGAAGTCATTTTCATCTAGAGAGGAAGAAAAAAAACGTATAGTTTTTGGTGATTTTGTTGATTTTCTCATTGGAAGAAATTTGCAAAAATGCTTTTCAAAACTTTTGCAGTGGCAGCAGTCTGGGAGGTGTTTAAATGCAATGGAAAAATAAGACATTCATGAGGAAGGGGTTTTCAGGGAATTTGCACAGAAAAAAAATAATAAAAAGGTTCAAACTGTTGCAAAGCCAGCATTGTCTGCCAAAGTGACCATTCGGGTCTATTTACACTGACTCTTCTTTTCCAGGAGCTCAGGCTCCAAAGGTTTTGAGCTGCTGACAGCAGGTAAATGCAGAAAAACTGCAGCAGAGTAGAACAAGCAGGGACCAGGGACGTGGGCAAGCGGACCTGGGGCAAGGTTTTGATCTTTACCTTTGCCAGTCTCAGTTTTCTCATCTGTAAATTGACGTTGTGTCAGTCTTGTCCGACTCTTTGTGATCCCATGGCCAGTACAGCCAGCCAGGCTCCTCTGTCCATGGGATTTTCCAGGCAAGGATACTGGAGTGGGTTGCCATTTCCTTCTCCAGGGGATTTTCCCAACCCAGGGATCGAACCCAGGTCTCCTGCATTGCAGTCAGATGCTTTACCATCTGAGCTACTAGAGAAGCCCCTAAATTGACATTAATGATGGTAATTACCTCACAGTTGCAGAGATTAAATGAAATGTGTAAAGTTGTTTGGGCTTCCCTGGTAGCTCAGCCGGTAAAGAATTTGCCTGCAATGCAGAAGACCCCGGTTTGATTCCTGGGTCAGGAAGGTCCCCTGGAGAAGGGATAGGCTACCCACTCCAGTATTCTTGGGCTTCCCTGGTGGCCTAGCTGGTAAAGAAACTGCCTGCAATGTGGGAGACCTGGGTTCGATACCTGGATTGGGAAGATCCCCTGGAGGAAAGCATGACAACCCATTCCAGTATTCTTATCTGGAGAATCCCCATGGACAGAGGATCCTGGTGGGCTTCAGTCTGTCACGCTGAGTGTATGCTCCTTGGTTTTTGTCTTGTCACAGCAAAGATTTGGAGTGATGGACATTAAAGCCCCCTCAGTGTGTCACAGCTCTTGAGTCTTGGACAGACTGTGTTATAGTTCTCAGGTCTCCAACAGACCGTGTTATAGCTCTTAGACAAATCAGTGTTACAGCTCAGTATTACAACTCTATTTTATTTAGAAGATAGCAGGAAAATCCATTCGAGGCGTGAGGGCATGAGGATCCAAAGACAGAAAGAGAAGAGCTCCCCAGCATGCAGGAGAGGGAGGGGGAAAGGGAGAGAGAGAGAGAGCCCTCTGGCTCCTCTTTTTATGTTTTTTTTTTTTTTTCCTTCCCCTTGGGCCTGCGATATGCAAATTGGGCTTAGTCAGGAGTGCTGGTCTACCTGAAGTCCTCAATCAGGTCCTCGGACCTGCGTTTGACCTTCCTCTGTTCTATTTTCATGGGCTTGTCCCTTCCTTGTCTTTTAGCCATTGCCATTTTGGACTCTTTTTCCCTATTCTAACTATGCTGGGCTGGAAGAAGCATAAGCTGTAATCAAGATTTCCAGGAGAAATATCAAGAACCTCACATATGCAGATGACAACACCCTTATGGCAGAAAGTGAAGAGGAACTCAAAGCCTCTTGATGAAAGTGAAAGAGGAGAGTGAAAAAGTTGGCTTAAAGCTCAACATTCAGAAAATGAAGATCATGGCATCCGGTCCCATCGCTTCATGGGAAATAGATAGGGAAACAGTGGAAACAGTGTCAGACTTTATTTTGGGGTCTCCAAAAATCACTGGAGATGGTAATTGCAGCCATGAAATTAAAAGATGCTTACTCCTTGGAAGGAAAGCTATGACCAACCTAGACAGCATATTCAAAAGCAGAGACATTACTTTGCCAACAAAGGTCCATCTAATCAAGGCTATGGTTTTTCCAGTGGTCCATCTAGTCAAGGCTATGGTTTTTCCAGTGGTCATGTTGGACTGTGAGGAAGGCTGAGTACCGAAGAATTAATGTTTTTGAACTGTGGTGCTGGAGAAGACTTCTGAGAGTCCCTTGGTCTGCAAGGAGATCCAACCAGTCCGTTTTGAAGGAGATCAGCCCTGGGATTTCTTTGGAAGGAATGATACTAAAGCTGAAACTCCAATACTCTGGCCACCTCATGTGAAGAGTTAACTCAATGGAAAAGACTTTGATGCTGGGAGGGATTGGGGAAAGGAGGAGAAGGGGACGACAGAGGATGAGATGGCTGGATGACATCACTGACTCGATGGTCATGAGTCTGAGTGAACTCTGGGAGATGGTGATGGACAGGGAGGCCTGGCATGCTGTGATTCATGGTGTCACAAAGAGCTGGACACAACTGAGCACACGAACATAAAGTTCTTTGCAAAGTGCTTGGTGCTGATTAAGGGCCAAATACCAGTAGATATTATACTATTATTACTTTATTTTTAAATAAAAATATTATTTTAATATTTTATTATTGTTTAATATTATTTTATTAAAATTAAAATTTTTTTAGCTTTTTGACTGTACCACATGGAAGGTGGGATCTTATTTCCCCAACCAAACCTCTGCCCCCTGCAGTGGAAGTGTGGAGTCTTAACCACTGGACCACCAGGGAAATCCTATATTATTATTGTTGTTGTTTCTTTTTTTTATACTGCTCTGACATTAAAATGACAACAGTAAAAATTTCTCTGTGTTGAGATTGACCCTTTCATTATTCAAATGAACTCTTGAAGACTTCAGCCTTCATCTTCAGCCCCTACAGGACCTAAGAACCCTGCCTCCTTCTCCCAGAAGCTGCCACAACACGATCATTCCTGCATTATCCATCAACGGTAGACACCTCAGTTCTTTGCATGGTAGCTCTCTGTATTGTTAGAAAACACTCTCAGAAAGTCACTGTTCTAAATACTACTTTCCAGTAATTTCTACCTGTTCACTTCAGTATGGCTCCCTAGGGCCACCTTGGGATGGTTCTAGCCCCCTTTCCACATGCATTCATGTGTGATAAGTAACTTCAGTCATGTCCAACTCTTTACAACTCCATGGACAATAGCCTGCCAGGCTCCTCTGTCCATGGGTTGCCATGCCCTTCTCCAGGTGATCTCCTGACTCAGCAAAGATCGAAACCGAGTCTTTTACATTTTCTGCATTAGCAAGCGGGTTCTTTACTGATCATGCCACATGGGAAGCCCCTCTTTCCATATGACAGCTCCCCAAATACACGAGAACATGTGGGCAAGTTACTTAATTCCTCTGGATCTCAGTTTATGCCTATGTAAAATGGAAATCATTTTGAAAAGAGCTCAGCATATGGTAGGTGCTTAATAAGCCATGGTGTGCCAAACCCAAGCAAAATGCTTCCTCGATGTCATGCGTTTCTGGTCCACATGACTAACGAAGATTGCCTGACATCAGCGGCTTTCCTTTGGGTTCTAGAAGAGGAGGTTTGGCCTCCACTGAGCTGCACGGCAGCCTCCATTGCAGATACCACGTCTTCTGGGCTGTCCGTCCCACAGCCGGGCCTGCTGTGATGACTTCCTTGGTCCCTGGTGTCACTGGCAGTCATGCTCAAGCAGTGCCTCGCCTTAGCTCTTCCCTCTGTTCCAGGGCCTCCCTGGCCCTGGGCTCAGAAGAACCCACTTGGTGCCTGTGTGTGCTTTGGTCCACTCAGCCAGGCTGGCGAGGCTCCTGGCTACAGACTGCAGAGACGAGCACACAGCCACCGACTGGCTGGCCCCTCATGCCGAGGCTTATGCTGTTTGGAGTCCAGCTGCCTCAAGCCAGAGGGACTGCCCTGAAGTGTGGTGGAATCAATAGCCACAATGTGGATGTACAGGGCCACTTGAATAGGAACCAGGAGACATTCCTCCTTCTCACTCTCTGACGGACCGTCTTGGAAAGCAGTGGTTTCAAGAAGCTCTCTGCAGAAGCCCCAGGAGACTGAGCTCTTGGTGTGCTTGTTACAAACACACTATTAAAATTATTCTCCTTCCGTCTCTGCTCCAATCCTCTCTCACTTTCACTCCCAGTTTTTGGAATAATGATTTCAATACTCTTTTAGGACTTGGCATGTAAACTTTTGCCTCTGTCTCTGTATTCTTGGGAACCCTGGCAAAGATATAGGCAAGTTATTATTATTATTACTACTACCCCTTTTCAGAGTCAGTTTGATGATAGCTGATTACCAGTTCTCCGCTCTCCTTCTCACACACAAAAAAGCTTTCTTCTCTGTTTTATGAGTCAACACCTTCAGGTCAGATTCTCTTCTCTCTCTCTCTTTTTTAATCCCTTCTAGAGAGTTATTCCCTCAGTTCTCATTCACTGCTTTCAAACCTCATGGGGTGATTGGATTTAAGACAATGTTGTAACAGTGCAAATGGCCTGGTATGTCACCTATTGACTGGAATTTCCATAGGGGGTTTTCTGAGGAAAAAGAGCCCGGCCTTAACCTGAAATTAGGAGTTAGTGACTTTTCCTGTAAAGAATCAGAGAGTCAGTATGTTAGACTTTCCTGGCATGACTTTAGTCTCTATAGCAACTATTGAACCCTACTGGTGTAATGAGAAAGAAGTTTTAGCACACAAGTAAATAAACTTGCAATAAAACTTTATTTATAAAAAATGTGCTCCAATAAAACTTTATTTATAAAAAAACATTTTGGGAATCAGCTTTGGCCCAAGGGCTATAGTGCAGACCGTTTCTACAAATGATGAAATTACAAGAAAACAAGTAAAGCAGAACTGGGGGAAAATAAGGGCTCTTTTAATATCTCTGAATTTCTATTTCTTTAATTTTGATTTAATTCAGTAAAAGCATATTAAGAGGAGGAAAGAGCATAAATTCTTATTGAATGCCTCCAATGAACCAGACTCTTGGCTGGGGATTTCCATATGATATAATCCTTATTGCTTTTAGCAATTATTATTATTTCAATTTTTGGATAAGCTAGGTAAGCTGAAAATTAGAGATAAAAAGCAGTGTCAAAGTTCAATATATACACTCTGTTATATTTAAAAAGGATAACCAACAAGGACCTATTGTATAGCATAAGGAACCCTGCTCAGTGTTATGTGGCAGCCTGGATGGGAGAGAGTTTGAGGGAGAATGGATACATGTATATGTATGGCTGAGTCCCTTTGCTGTCCACCTGAGACTTCCAAAACATTGTTGATTGACTATACTCCAATATAAAATAAAAAGTTAAAAAAAATAAAAGACTGAAGGAGAAAAGAATAAAAAGCAGGGCCAAGGTTTAAAACCAGGCTCCTTAACCCTGTGTGAAAGTGTTCTAATTAAGTACCTACTTTGTGCAAAGTTCTGCACTTTTAGCTGCATAAAATATAGAGGTGAATAAGATGGTTCTGTTTGAGTCAGAAGCACAGTAAAACAACAGCAAAATAAAATAAGACAGTCTCTATTGTCCCAAGAAAAGCACAAAGCACTAAAGGAGTTAAAGGAGCATACCAGGCAAGTGGGAAGCTGGGCAGCCCCTCCAAGAGGGTGGCAATGAAGTTGAGATTTGAAGCACAAATATGATTTTGAAAGCTGGAGAGAAGAAAGAGGGCTGGTCCAAGCAGAGGAAGAAGGTGAATAAGACCAGGGAGTCTAGAACAGGAAGAATGAGTAAATGTGATATAGACCATTAAAGACAAGTCTTGTCTGCTTCTTAATTTGGCTAAATGCTTCGCTCAGCCCTAGACTTAAAGGTCCCCCTCTGAATGTAGCTAGCTCTGGGCTGGGTCTGGCCATTACTGAAATGAAGGCAGTTTTGTCTAATCTTTTCTTGGATAGATGTCTCATTGAGTACCCAGGATGGAGAAATAGAATTTTGATCAATAGGAAATAAAGGGGCATAGAGTGAGAGCCATCTAATCAGAGGCTGAGGAGACACAGCAAGAGAGGAATGCAGAAAACAGGAGTAACACTGGAGAGTCAGGAAGTCCAAGGCTCATTATTTTTAGATCTGTTACCCTCTCTATGTGATGAGTTCTGCAAAGGCAGGGACTCTACCTGTCACTTCCAACATGCCATTCTCTGCACTTAGCACATCATCTAGCACAGTGTATGCACTCAGTTATACTTGACAATAGATGGAATAAATGATTGAACCCGCCAGGATCTTTTCCCAGTAAGAGAGCTAGGGCCCAAATCTTGTAGTAACTTGCCCCAGGCTTTCTTAGTGGGAACCGCCTCTTCCATAGAAGGATTCCTATAATCCACTGGTGTTTCCCACATGCTCCTCCCAGTCTATGAAGGCTCAGAGCCAGGGGGAAGTGCTCAAACCACCTCGGGCAACCAAGAGTCTTGCATCATTCACATAGAGAGGGAGATTTTCCAAGCTCTTGTTGCTGTGGAGAGATGAGGTCAAACTGTTAAGAGGTCAGCGGTACTCTTAACACTGCCTTTGTGTTGTTTTCATATAAATATTTTTACTGGGACATTTTTTTGGCAACCAAGGCTAGCTCCCAGGACTGTGGAGAGAAGGGAAGGTTTGCTCACCACATGCCAGTGGTATGCACTCGAGTCAACTGAGGGCCAGGGTGATTTGATATCAAATCCTTTTTCGCTTTTGTCTTGATGCTTTCCCACTGACTCAGTGTCTGTCCTTTATCCTCCCTTCAAATGGGAAACAGCTGGGCTGAAGTCAAGTCCATGTCCAACTTCTCTACCCACTTCCCTTTCAATGTTCCTACCCGCTCCTCTGGCCAAGAAGGCAGAAGCTATTTCTGAGACACTAATCCTGTTACAGTTGTTTTGCTAATTACCAAAAAAGCTCAGTTTGGCAGCTTGTTGGTGGAACAGCTCAGATTCATACATTTCAACATTTTCTGCTACTCACCTAGTGAAGTCCTATTCAAGGGTTGTTCTATAATTTGAAGTAACTTTAAGAGTGCCTTTCTACCAATATAGGCGAGTTTCTTTAGGAAAATTCAAACAATGACCTCTTGATCCATGTACCAAAAGTGTCATTGATTCCTCTCTGTGTCCTTCCTGCTCTGATCCATATGCATCAATGCTTAAACCATAGCGGTGTTCATAATAGTTGGAGTAAATGAATGAGTTCAGAATTAGATGTTGCATCCTTCTCTGTAATGGTTCTACTTTGTTCACAAGGAATTGGACCCATTTCCTTCGCTAAGATGTAAATTGAAATAGTATTTGGCAGTCAGATCTTGTGATAGTAAAAACATCTTGTGTTTTTAAGGTACTTTTAAATTTATAAACAGTTCATTTTTACTACTCTATAGAGTTTTAAAAAATGCATTATTTTTTTTATTTCTTGGTTGTTTCTCTCACTATTCTCTATATCCAATACAATCCAGGTCACTGACTTTATATATGCAGTGACTCCTTACACTATCCTATAGTGTTACCAGCTTAACCCAGACTGCCGTTTTCTCCATATAGCTTCTTGTGATTGTATCCTAGCTGGTCTCCTTAACTCCTGAACTTTTGATTTAACTCTCACAATATTGTCACGATCTATGTATATTTAATATGCTTTATTATTTTAAAACAAAGATTAAAATAAGAAGCCACAGCAATAGAAAAGGAAGTATTGATCCTAGTATTGGTCCTGTTATATCAACTATGTGACGTTGGATGAAGACTGGTTCCTCTGGTCCCAGTTCTCCATTAGCATAATGAGGACATTGACCTAGACTGCAAATATGTGGCACTCTTTATACCACTTACTACTGCTGTGCTTAAGGCAAACATTGCTAATCGATTTTGAAACTCATTCTCATTGAATCTATATGCAAGATCAAAATTCATTTTTATATAACACGACAAGAAGTTCCTTCTATTCTATTGGGGTTTTACATATTTATTTATTTATTTATTTAGGGCCTCACTGGGTCTTCATTGCTCTGTGCAGGCTTTATATAGTTGCGGAGCACAGGATCTAGGGGATCTGGCTTCAGTCATTGCAACTCAGGAGCTCAGTATTTGCTGCTCCCAGGCTCTAGAACACAGTTACAGTAGTTGTGGTGCATAGGCTTAGCTGCTGTGTGGAATGTGGGTTCTTTCTGGTGCAGATATCGAACATCTGTCCCCTGCATTGCAGGCAGACTCTTATCCACTGCAGTACCAGGGAAGTCCCTACTGGACTTTTTTTAAATAAAAAGACTCTACATGAGATGCAAAACTAAAAAATCCTTCACTGTTCTTGGCAGTAGATATTTGCTGAAGTCCCCCTCAGTTCTGTTATTTTCCAACAGATCTATGTGGGCCTTTCGATGCATTTAGATTTAGGTTTCTGAGAACTGCATCAAAGAGAAGATCATGCCCAGATCCCAGGGATGCCTGGGCTTTCTGATAATGAATCTAAACATAATCACCATCCTGTGAGTAATCAGCAGTCTGTTACTCCAAGTCTAAAGCCACTGACTTGGTGTCATAAGCTAATAAGGGTTCCAAACTGAAAGCATCTGAGCCAAGTGAAATATTGTCATTATGAGGGCAGATGTGGCTATATAGTTCTCATGTATCTTTTTTTCTCAGTGCACTAGTGCAAGCGAAGTGTAAATTGGTTTTGGCATTCTCATCCACTATCCAGAGGCCTGTTTAACATAGAAGTTGAGCACTATCAGAATCCTTGATGTTTTTGGAAAGTGGGTTACAGCAAAACATTCTCTGAGTCCTAATTAAATTAATTTCCCTTTTTGTTCCTGGCACAAACTAAGTGTAAAAATAAATATTTGTAGAATGAATAAATTCTGAGACTTTTCACTAGCTAGCAATTCCACTGCCAAATGCCATGTTCTCTTTAAAATGATCCCCAACTCACTCCAGTATCATCTAGCATCTCCCTTCTGTGAGCTGTCTTAGCATCCTTGACTTTGGAAATAACTGACTGTGGGTTGTAATGTCATACATTTGGACACATGTGTCTCCAACTAGCCTCTAAGTCCTTCAGGCAGGACAAAACCTTATTTCTTTTTGTTTCTATTATAAGGACCTCTACATAGTCAGTATCTAGCAGCTGCTTAGCAATAAACTGTAATCCACAGCCATAGCAAGACAGTCTCTAAAATAAGAGTATCAAGGCAAGTGAGGTAGGTTTATTATAGTAAAGGGTAATGTGATCTTAAGCCATGTAAACAGAACCATAATCTATACAGGGTGAGGCAGCCACCTAGATTGGTGAGATAATGTGTTATATTTTGTTTTAGCCACTACAATCTTCAGGGAAATAGGAAAAACCTGGAGCACTTTCAGAAGAAAGGGACAGGGTTGGGGATTGGCTGGAAAGCATATGATGCAGATTGGTTCCATGCTCTGAAACCATTTTCTCAGAAAAGAAATGAATAAGACCTGGCATGAGAGTTTTCTAAAAATATCTGAAAGGCTGCTGTGTAGCAGCAAAAGTAAACTTATTGTATGCATCCTCATGGGGCAGAACTGAGACTGATGGGTAGAAAACAGGCAAATGTGGACATGGGAACCCCTTCAGTATACTTCCTGGCATAGCTCACAGTCTGAGGTTGTGCACCCATGCTCAGTCATGTCTGACTCTGCCACCCTATGGACTGTGGCCCACCAGACTCCTCTGTCCTTGCCATTTTCCAGGCAACAATACTATAATCCACAGGAATGGCTTGCCATTTCCTCCTCCAGGGGATCTTCTCAACTCAGGGATTGAATCCATGTCTCACATGTCTCCTGCATTGTGGGTGGATTCTTTACCTGCTGAGCAATGGGGAAGTCACACACAGCGGTTATGTCTCAAGTCAGGAAGTTCCCAAACTGGTATGCTTTCAGGTTCAAGGGTATATATTGATCACTTAGGACTCAGCTTTCCTTCTTGAATGAGATTCAGAATGAAGTACTGCTGAATGGAGACAAACCCTGGTGCTTATCTCCCACTTGGAAATCTGCTAGAAAATGAATCTGAGAGAAGAAGCATGTCCCTTAGCAAACAAGCCTAAATAACTAAACAAACTCTGAATAGGACATAGGTCCTCAAATCCAGCAGATCCATGGTACCACTCATGAAGCCTCTGAAGTATTTTAGCAATTAGATAAATACATTCAAAGTTTGAAAACCACTTGATTTCTATCATCTTCACTTGCTTCTAACAGAGATAGTGGCAGTGAGTTCTTGAGGTCAGGGAGTCGGAGCCCCTCTGATGTGCCATTGAACTGGTCTTGTTATAATCTCCTCTTGGGAAGTAGACTTCTGTTTAGTAAAAGAAATGTCCTTCTGAATGCTGGAGTTGCCAGGTAAAATCTACTCCCTTGGTACATGAGAAGCTTTTCAGAGGATAATAAGCATGGACGAAAGAAACAGCCTTCTGGCATATTGCAGATAGTATAATAGTTAAGTGTATGGACTTTTCAGGGTTCCTTTTCTACCTGTGCCACTTGTGAGCCCCAAATACCACTGTAGGCGTATTTCTGCCATCTTCCATCTTTGCTCTCATCTGCTCTTCTGAAACCATTCATTGTGCTTGCTTCCATCTGACTTCTCTCTTTACAGCAACTAATGTTTTTGTAATCCTAAAGTCATCCTTTCTCACCCCTAAGACTCGATGTTTTGTTTCGTGACCCCAATCCTCACTTTGACTCTCTCTCCGCAGCTCCGCTGCCTCTGATTGCCTAAGGTAAGAACAACTCCTGGTTTCCTGGCCTGGGATCTTTCTATCCTGAGATCTCTTCCCATGATTTCCCTTCATCTCCCATGAACTCAAAGAGCAGCAACCTGAAGATCCCTCAATTCTCTGAATCCTTTTTTGGTGCAAAGTCAACTTGTTCTTTAGGCTGTAGGAACATACACCTATGAAGGAAGGATTTATTCTCTCTTTTTACCCAGCCACTTGGAAGTCTAAGTTCTTTCAGTTGGTCTAATTCTATGGCTTTCCAGAGCAGAACAGAGCTGTTGCTAAAGAAGCAATAAAACGGGTTGTGTTTCTCTCCCTCAACATCTGTGTTTCCCCCACTAAACCATGCTTTGTACCACATAGTCTAATTAAAACACTGACAACAGCATTCTAGACTTAATGCCTTCTCAAGGAAGAAGCAAAGCTGAGCAATAAAGGAAAATGAGCTGTGTCAACAAAAGCATCTGAGTTATTTTGCTTTTTTTTTTTTTTTAATTTGGGTTCACTTGCTGGTAAAGCAGTGTAGTCTTAAATTTTCTTCACTAATTTGCCTGAAAAGTCCATGCTAATAATGACTGTCTGAATATAATTTTTTTTTTAACTTTCCATCTGCCCCCTTCACATGACATTTTGGATTTTTTCATGCCCATCCTCTTCTCCAGAAAGCTGATCTTAGATGTGTCAATGCAATTAACAGAGATGTTCCAGTTCAGAAATGCTTTTGAGAATATTTTTCATAATTAAATTTGAACTAGCAGAACATTTAAAATGTATTTCTCCTTGGACAATAACCAGAGCAACCACAAATGAATATTCTGGAGCCTGGAGCATGACAGTGAAGCTAACTTATAAATATGGAAGGGGAGAACAGTGCCATGAACCAACAATTAGGCCAACGGGTTTGTCTCTACAAACTCACCTGAGCCAGCCCTTTGGGAGGAAGAAGAGAATGAGCAGTTCACACCACCGTCTGGTTTCTTTCATTCAACTGGCATTGCTTAGACCAGTGGCTCTTAACCTTTCTGGGGTCACAGACTTCTTTGAGAATGTGATGAAAGCTTAGGAAAAGTCCTTAGACATTTTTCTTTCAAAAAAGTCTCATTCTTACATGGATAATTTTAGTCATATGTGGATCAAACAAGAGTTTCAGGCAAAGGGGTTAAGAGGTTGGGACTCAAAATAAATTTAAGGTCTAATTTGCAGCTCAAGTAGCACTGTTGTTCACATAAATGACTATCTCTGGTTCCAGAATTTCAGACCCACATTTTACCAATCTGCTAAACATCTGACTGAAAATTTATCCATACATACCATTTGAAATTAAAGTTTAATCAACTTCAAATTTAATACTCAGGCTAAAAATCTGAGTCATTTTGATTTCTTCTTCTGTATTCCTCTTGGCAGTCCGTCAGTGTGTTCATCCATTGTCTGGTACCTGTCTCCCCAGGACCTCTTACATTTGGTCCCTCCTTGTTGCTTCCTTTGCTAGTCAGGTTCTTATTAACAAGTAGATTTTTAGATTTCTAACTGGTCTACATGTCTGCATTAACAAAGCACAGCTTCAAATTTTTTTTTTTAAATCTTTGGCATAAAAGCATTTAATTTTTTCACTATCTCACAGATTATATCCAAAATCTGTAGCATGATATTCAGTCTCACTATCCCAAACTTTGATTCCTGCTTTGATTAAAATGTTTCCATTCACCTGCTTACTTCATATTACACTGACTCTTTCTTAAGAATGTCTTGACACCTCTCACATCACCCTTCACCTGCCCTGACCTTCTTCCTTTTGGAGAATACATTTTAAAAAATTCAGTATATTTATTTGGCTGTGCTGGGTCTTCGTGGCGGCACATAGGATCTTCATTGCATGGTATGGATCTTTCATTGCAGTGCGTGGCCTCCCTAGTTGTGGTGAACAGGCTTAGTTACTCCAAGACATGTGGAATCTTAGTTCCTCAACTCTGGATTTAACCCAGGTTCCCCCGCAATGCAAGGCAGATTCTTAACCACTGGAACACCAGGGAAGTCCCTGAAAATATCTTTTAAATTCTGAACTTCATGTCAGTATATCTACAGTTCTTTTCAAGTCTGAATATATATATTCAAGCCCATATATACATGTATGGATTTAAGTTAAGTGCAATAACTCAGTCATGTCTGACTCTTTGTGGCCCCAAGGACTGCAGCATGCCAGATTTCCCTGTCCATCACCAAATCCCAGAGCGTACTCAAACTCATGTTCATCGAGTCAGTGATGCCATCCAACCATCTCATCCTCTGTCATCCCCTTCTCCTCTTGCCTTCAATCTTTTCCAGCATCAGGGTCTTTTCCAATAAGTCAGTTCTTCACATTAGGTGCCAAAGTACTGAAGTTTCAACTTCAGCATCAGTCCTTCCAATGAATATTCAAGACTGATTTCCTTTAGGATTGACTGGTTGGATCTCCTTGCAGTCCAAGGGACTCTCAAGAGTCTTCTCTGACATGACAGTTCAAAAGCATCAATTCTTCAGTGCTCAGTTTTCTTTATATTCCAACTCTCACACCCATACATGACTACTGGAAAAACCAGAGCTTTGACTAGACAGACATTTGCTGGCAAAGTAATGTCTCTGCTTTTTAATAAATTGCCTAGGTTGATCATAGCTTTTCTTCCAAGGAGCAAGCATCTTTTAATTTCATGGCTGCAGTCACCATCTACAGTGGTTTTGGAGCACCCAAAATAAAGTCTCTCACTGTTTTTAATGTTTTCCCATCTATTTCCCATGAAGTGATGGGACTGGATGCCATGATCTTAGTTTTCTGAATGTTGAGTTGTAAACCAACTTTTTCACTCTCTTCTTTAACTTTCATCAAGAGGCTCTTTAGTTCTTTGCTTTCTGTCATAAGGGTGGTGTCATCTGTGTATCTGAAGTTATTGATATTTCAGTTTTCTGAATGTTGAGCTTTAAGCCAACTTTTTCACTCTCCTCTTTCACTTTCATCAAGAGGCTTTTTAGCTCCTCTTCACTTTCTGCCATAAGGGTGGTGTCATCTGCCTATCTGAGGTTATTGATATTTCTCCTGGCAATCTTGATTCTAGCTTGTGCTTCATCCTGACCAGCATTTTGTATGATGTTCTCTGCATATAAGTTAAATAAGCAGAATGGCAATATACAGACTTACTTACTCATTTCTCAACCAGTCCACTGTTCAATGTCCAGTTCTAACTGTTGCTTATTGACCTGCATACAGATTTCTCAAGAGGCAGGTAAGGTGGTCTGGGATTCCCATCTCTTGAATAATTTCCCACAGTTTGTTGTGATCCACATAGTCAAAAGTTTTGGGATAGTCAATAAAGGAGAAGTAGATGGCTTATGTTAGAACTGGACATGGACAACAGACTAGTTTCAAATAGGAAAAGGAGTACGTCAAGGCTGTGTATTGTCACCCTGCTTATTTAACTTATATGCAGAGTACATCATGAGAAATGCTGGACTGGAAGAAATGCAAGCTGGAATCAAGATTGCCGGCAGAAATATCAATAACCTTAGATATGCAGATGACACCACCCTTATGGCAGAAAGTGAAGAGGAGCTAAAAAGCCTCTTGATGAAAGTGAAAGAGGAGAGTGGAAATGTTGGCTTAAAGCTCAACATTCAGAAAACGAAGATCATGGCATCTGGTCCCATCACTTCATGGGAAATAGATGGGGAAACAGTGGAAACAGTGTCTGACTTTATTTTTGGGTGCACCAAAATCACTGCACATGGTGACTGCAGCCATGAAATTAGAAGACGCTTACTCCTTGGAAGAAAAGTTATGACCACCTAAATAGTATATTCAAAAGCAGAGACATTACTTTACTGACTAAGGTCCATCTAGTCAAGGCTATGGTTTTTCCTGTGGTCATGTATGGATGTGAGAGTCAGACTGTGAAGAAGGCTGAGCACCAAAGAATTGATGCTTTTGAACTGTAGTGTTGGAGAAGACTCTTGAGAGTCCCTTGGACTGTAAGGAGATCCAACCAGTCCATTCTGAAAGAGATCAGCCCTGGGATTTCTTTGGAAAGAATGATGCTAAAGCTGAAACTCCAAGGCTTTGGCCACCTCATGTGAAGAGTTGACTCACTGGAAAAGATTTTGATGGTGGGAGGGATTGGGGGCAGGAGGAGAAGGGGACGACAGAGAATGAGATGGCTGGATGGCATCATGGACTTGATGGACGTGAGTCTGAGTGAACTCCGGGAGATGGTGATGGACAGGGAGGCCTGGCGTGCTGGGATTCATGGGATTGCAAAGAGTCGGACACAACTGAGCAACTGAACTTAACTGAACTGAGATGGCTTTCTGGAACTCTCTCACTTTTTCAATGATTCAACAGGTGTTGGCAATTTGATCTCTGTTTCCTCCACCTTTTCTAAATCCAGCTTGAACATGTGGAAGTTCATGGTTCATATACTGCTGAAGCCTGACTTGGAGAATTTTGAGCATTACTTTGCTAACATATGTGAGATGAGTGCAATTGTGTGGTAGTTTGAGCATTCTTTGGCATTGCCATTCTTTGGGATTGGAATGAAAACTGACCTTTTCCAGTCCTGAGGTCACTGCTGAGTTTTCCAAATTTGCTGGCATATTGAGTGCAGCACTTTCACAGCATCATCTCTTTGTTATGAAGTGAATTCCATCACTTCCACTAACTTTGTTCATAGTGATGCTTCCTAAGGCTCACTTGACCACATTCCAGGATGTCTGGCTCTAGGGGAGTGATCACACCATCATGGTTATCTGGCTCATGAAGATCTTTTTTGTATAGTTCTTCTGTATATTCTTGCCACCTCTTCTTAATATCTTCTGCTTCTCTTAGATCCATATAATTTCTGTCCCTTATGGAGCCCATCTTTGCATGAAATATTCCCTTGGCATCTCCAGTTTTCTTGAAGAGATCTGTAGTCTTTCCCAGTTTGTTGTTTTCCTCTATTTCTTTGCATTGACTGCTGAGGTGTGCTTTCTTATCTCTTCTTGCTGTTCTTTGGAACTCTGCATTCAAATGGATATATATTTCCTTTTCTCTTTTGCCTTTAGCTTCTCTTCTTGTCTCAGCTATTTGTAAGGCCTCCTCAGATAAGCATTTTGCCTTTTTGCATTTCTTTTTCCTGGGGATATACAGCTTTATTGAGGTATAATTTACATCAGAAAATTCACCTATTTTAAAGGTGCAACTCAATGATTTTTAGTAACTCTACAGGGTTGTGCAACCATCTGAACATTATAATTCTGTATTTTAATTTAATAATAATACCTACAGGGCAGGCATCATGATCAGCATATTAACGTTCATAATTACAACTATTCTGAAGGTAGTAATTATCTCTAGTTTATGAATTATATTTTGAAACTTAGAGATAAATAATTGTCTGAAGTCACACAATCGTTAGAAGGTAACATCAAGATTGGAGTCCAGACCTGCCTGATTGCAAATACCCTATTTTAGGCAATATCACATAATATGTCTCAAATAGGAAAACCGAGTTCTACTTTAAGACTGTAATTTACTAAATAAAAAGTGAATTGGTTTTAATTCATGGTTTATTCAGATGCTAGCACACATATAAGCAAGCAGTAAACATCTGTTAAATGACTCAAGAATCCAAACCTGTGTTATATGATGGGGTTATTTTAGAATTACTCCACTATTATTTTTGTTCAAATGATAGGCCATTGGTGGCCTTAGCCTTTCGTATAATTTGTGTAACTATAACTAGGAGTGGGTGAGGAGAGGGCTTGTTAATCCTGCTGCCACGTGAGGGGGGGTGAGTAGGGTCACTAATTATCTTTTCTTTTTTTAGAATTATTATTTCATTATTATTTTATTTAAAAATTTTAATCATTTTTTTTGTAAATATTTTATTATTTTTTTACATTTTTATTGGAGTATAGTTGATTTAAAATGTGTTTCTGCTATATAGCAAAGTGAATCCACTATACATCAATAACAGTATTCTATATATTAACTGTAGTATGTACTCATCTTGAAGAATGATTAGTGACAAAAATGTGAGAATAAAGGTGGGAAAAAATATATAGCTAACTACATTTAGGGGAAGGTGCACACCTTTTTTTCTCTGTTGCTCACATCTCAGTGACATACACTTCACTTTTCTTCCTTGCAAAAAGTAAAGAATAGATACTCTCATAATTCTCTTTTGATTGTCCTGAAATTTTGTATTTTTTCTGGTTAATATGGATCTAGAATCATTATAATCAAATAAAACATTGTCTGCAGCTGGCTTTCACTTCATTTTACAAACAAACTTTGGCAAATACGAGGAAAGGAAAGAAGAAAACAAGTAAATAAACAAAAGGAAAATAAATTAAAAGAGGCAACTGATGACAAAGAGAAAAGAAAGGAATGAAGGGTCCAGAAGAGAAAATTAACTGAAGGAGAAGAGGAAAAGGGGGATTAAAGGGGCAAGAAGAAGGTAGAGGACAAACAGGAGAGAGAAGAGAGAAGAAAATACAAAAGAGAGTGGGACAAGACAGGGTAGGAAAGTTAGAAAGGCAGAGAAGAAAGCAACTCAGTGATTTCAGCCAGGTCTATGCATTTCGAAACAATGCTGTCTGAATCCACAGTTTAACCACAAGCCTCAAAATGCAGTTTGAACTGGAAACAGTCTCCACCGTGACATTTCTCCAAATGTTTTTCTGCTGAAAAGACTGCTTAGTGCACAGATCCTTTTGCTTCCCAGTCCCTATTTGAAAGCAGATCTGGAAGCCTCAGCCTTCTATTTCCATAAGGCGTGAAGGGTTCTGGCCTTGAGTTAGCCAGACATGGAAGGGCTCAATTCGCAAAGGTAGGCTGGCCAAGGGAGCGGAGCGTGAGTTGTTCACTGCCGCAGGAGGGCTGGCTGGCTTGAGTCGTTCTTGGTTCTGCTCCAGTGTGATCTCACACATCGTGACAGGGCTTGTATCTCACTCTGGTGAAAGTGGTCCTCGTTAAGTGAAACCTAGAAGGCTTGACGAGGCAGAGTAAAGACAGTCTTGGCCTGTCCTAGGGACTCAGCAAAAAGGATGCTAAACTTTACGTTGAAATGTTTAGGTCCAGTTCTCAAGACAATCCACAAGCCATGCAAACCTCTGAATCCTCTCCTCAAATGGACTGTGCATTCTGTTTATCTGGAAAAATGAACACAGCTGCTTCACCCATCTGCTTTGTTTTCAAGACAATGATTTGCTGTCTGTTTTATATGGAAGCAAAATGATAGAAGGCATCTGTAGTTCCCCGAGAGGGGTGTTTATAGTGTCAGCATTTCTGCCGTATCCTTCATCAGTGTACTGCAGACATTGATTGGGTCATTCATATTTATTAAAGCTTAATGTTTTGCTAAATGAAGTTCATCCCTCAGTAGTGTCTGACTCTTTGAGATCCCATGGTCTATAGCCCACCAGGCTTCTCTCTCTGTGGAATTCTCCAGGCAAGAATACTGAAATGAGTAGCTATTCCCCCCTCCAATGAATCTTCTAGACCCAGGGAAACCCCAGGGACATTAAAGCAGACCACAGAAAGTGTTTTATTTAATTGTGATTATACTAGGTTCATACTAGAAATTTCTAGTTCTTCAGAGCACTCTACAGGGAATTATAGGAGTTGTATATATGTTATGGACTAAAAGTTTTGGGTCCCGGAAACCTCATATCTTGAAGCCTTAACCTTCAATGTGATGATATTTGGAGATGAGGCCCCTGAAAAAAGTGATGAAGATTAAATGAGGTCATAAGTATTGGGCCCTGATTTGAGAGAATGTGTCCTTATAAAGAGAGACACCAGACAGCAAGCTTGCTCCTCTCTCTTCCCTCCCTTCCTCTTTCTTTCTATCCCTCCTCACATATTGAGGACATTACATGCATGGATGTATTTAATAGCAAGAAGGTGGCCCATCTGCAAGCTAGGAAGGGACCCTTCATTAGCGACTGAATCCACTGGCACCTTGGTTTTGGACTTCCCAAACTTCATAACTGTGAGAAAGAAATTTCTGTTGTTTTAGCCATCCAGCCAGTGTCATTTTGATAAGACAACCTGAGGAGACAGCACAGTATGCTCTCCTTTTTGCAAGGAGGAGGGGAAGGGATGTGCAATCAAGACATGATCCAGAAAAAGGTTGGCCATGTTCCTTTAACTGAAATCTGTGATTTTTTATTCTTTTTGAACTCAACACTTTCATTCTCTTAAACTATCTTGTGTTAAGTAAACATTCCCAGAATATTTTGACACTGATTTACTGACTTTATAGTTATATATAAATATGTAAAATCAAATATTCCACATATCATGTTTTTTTTCCTCAGGGATAATAGTAGCCTTTCACTGAATGACTGTCTCTTTTAAAAGAATTATTTGTTTGTTTGTGTTGAATCTTTGCTGTGGCACATGGAATCTCTGCTGTGTCACAGGGGTTCTCTCATTGCAGTGCACAACTGTGTATGTGGCACAAAGGTTTAGGTGCCCCACTCATGGGATCCTAGTTCCCCTACCAGGGACTAAAGTCGCATCCCCTGCATTGCAAGGTGAATTCTTAACCACTGGACTACCAGGGAAGTCCCTGAATGACTGTCTTTAGAAAAGAAAGTTCTATGGGAAGGGAAGGTTCATGTTCTTTTTAGCCCATCAATTCAGTTTACCCACTCACACAAATTCCAATAGTCAGACTACTGTGCTATTTACTAAATAGTCCAGACACAGTCCAATTTGTTAGTACAGACAGTTCAATTTGTTAATATTTTCAGAAGAACATTCAGACATTAAGCCCTACGACCTTTAAACAGGCTCTCTCTTTATGATCTAAACCTGGTAGGCCTGCATCTGGTTCCAGGTTGTGGATTTCATCAAGGGCCTTCCTCCTAACCAACTGCCTCTCCCCCTGGTTCCTCTTCCATTCACACTCTTCTCTGCATTGTCAGGAAAATAATGAGTGCTGAAGACTCCAGACTCCCTCCTACCTCTAGTTTTTAACTTACTGTCTGGAGAGTACTCTCTACCAGGATAATCCTATTCATTCATTGTATCTATATATTTGTCCATTGCCAGATACTGTCCCAGGAACTAGGGATATATAGCATCTGTTAAGACAAATAATCCCGTTCTCAAGAACTATATTCTTGTTGTAAGCCACAGGTTGAATTGTCTGGGAAGCACACTCTGATAAGAAGTTTAGGAGCCAAGATGTTTATTATGAGCTATTCCTGGTGTCAAGATCTGTTAAAGGAAATAAAAGGAAGCAGGATTAGAGACAGAGAAAGCTGAGCTTTAACACAAGCTTAATAGAGAGAGGGACAAGAAAGCCTGGAGTGCTACAGTCCATGGGATTGCAGAGTCAGACACCACTTGGTGACTGAACAACAAGGCAGTCTTAGCTACCCCATGGGGTGATTTAGAGCAAAACTAGCCATTTGAGTGGGCCCCACTGAAATGACTGGGATTTTATTTCCTGCCCTGCTAATGATAATACTATCTGAGCTCTCCTAAGAAGGAAATGAGTTTGGGCAAAGTGGCTTTCTGTGGCTGAGATATCTGAAGAGGCAGGCAGCTGAAGGCTCTCTGATGAGCAGGAAGGATGTCATCATTTCTACAGCATCATACATTATATGCTACACATCATGTAGTTCTAGCATAGGTTTACTGAAACTGTGTGAGCCTAAATCCCAAACCCATGTTTTTTTTGGCTTGTTTTTAGCAACAGACTGTTTTTTAAAAACACTGAAGCAGTTTTAGGAAATAGGAGAAATTATAATATTTATTATATAGTGAAAGTCACTCAGTTGTGTCCAACTGTGACCCAATGGACTAACAGGCTTCTCTGTCCATGGAATTCTCCAAGCAAGAGTACTGAAGTGGGCTGCCGTGCCCTTCTCCAGAGGATCTTCCCAACCCAAGGATCAAACCCAGGTCTTTCTCATTGCAGGCAGATTCTTTACTATCTTAGCCGCCAGGGAAGCCCTTTATTATATAAGGAACTGCAAAGAGTATAGAAATGTGATGATTCTCAGTTCAATTCAGTAGTTCAGTCGTGTCCGACTCTTTGTGACCCCATAAACCTCAGCACGCCAGGCCTCCCTGTCCATCACCAAATCTTGGAGTTCACTCAGACTCACGTCCATCAAGTCAGTGATGCCATCCAACCATCTCATCCTCTGTCGTCCCCTTCTCCTCCTGCCCCCAATCCCTCCCAGCACCAGAGTCTTTTCCAATGAGTCAACTCTTTGCATGAGGTGGCCAGTTCCACATAATTTTCTTATTTTCAGTAAATGCAATTTAAAAAAATAAATAGTTGTTAAGTCAGTTCAGTTCAGACACTCAGTCATTTCTGATTCTTTGTGACTACATGGACTGCAGCACGCCAGGCCTCCTTGTCCATCACCAACACCTGGAGTTTACCCAGACTCTGTCCATTAAGTAGGTGCTGCTATCCAACCATCTCATCCTCTGTTGCCCCCTTCTCCTCCTGCCTTCAGTCCTTCCTAGAATCAGGGTCTTTTCCAATGAGTCAGCTCTTCGCATCAGGTGGCCAAAGTATTGGAGTTTCAGCTTCAACATCAGTCCCTCCAATGAACACCCAGGACTGATCTCCTCTAGGATGGACTGGTTGGATCTTTTTGCAATTGTTGAAACATCTTGTAAAAACAATTTAAAGATTCCTTTTATAGAAGTGGCATGGAAAAAAGATATACATATATAAAGGAGAATGTTTAATGTGATTCAATGTTTAGAACCTTACAGACTTCAAAAAATTAATACACCAAAAAGAGCAAAAGTTGTCAAAATTCCTGTACCAAACATAAGTTTAGAAAATGCAGTCACTGTACCATTTGGGTTCACTCCAGTGTTTGGGGATAAACAAGCTGATGACGATGGTATGATCCATCAAAGAAAAACCTCTTCTTACTGGCTCTCCAATCTCTGATTATGCATATCTTGTCCCTGGTGTGCTGATAAGCAGTGGCTTTCTGCCCTGATCTATGGCAAATAGACCTTCTCACAACTAAACTGTAATGGCCATCCCACTGAATGAAATGGTCCTCTCAGCACAAAGAAAGGTCAGGGAGACAAAGCTCCTTATGCCTAGAGCTCAAGGTTGAGTAACAAGTACACAGTCTACAGCAGGACCTAAGGTACTTTGAGGCCCTCCTGGACAATGCTCACCAGAAACAGCAAGGTGCTCAATCAAGTTAGCACACTTCATGCAGTAAGTGAAGAAAGAAAAATACAGAAACATATGCATGTGCACACACACACACACACACACACACACACAGATTTTCCAGTTAACTCCAGAATTTCCTGGACAGATAATGGTCTCTTACTCTAGAACCAGTGATTTCTTCTCCCTCTCTGGTAGAAGTTAGTCTCTGATGAATGAGATTAGCAAATCTAGTGGAGAAGGCACACCCTACTCCAGTACTCTTGCCTGGAAAATCCCATGGACGGAGGAGCCTGGTAGGCTCCAGTCTATGAGGTCGTTAAGAGTCGGACACGACAGAGTGACTTCACTTTGACTTTTCACTTTCATGCATTGGAGAAGGATATGGCAACCCACTCCAGTATTCTTGCCTGGAGAATCCCAGGGATGGGAGAGCCTGGTGGGCTGCTGTCTATGGGTTTGCACAGAGTCGGACAAGACTGAAGCGACTTAGCAGCAGCAGAAGCAGCAAATCTAGATTGATAACTCAGTTTTCCCTGTGAGTTGTTAAAAGTCTGGTTTCTGAACCTGCAAAATGAAGTTCATAAGTTGTGTCCATGAGTGAATGGGACAGAACAGAAACGTAGTGCCCTTGTATTAGAAGACCAGGGTTTAGATCTTAGTTTTACTATTGAGTGACTATCTTTGGCAAGTCCATTTGCACAGAGTCGGACAAGACTGAAGCGACTTAGCAGCAGCAGAAGCAGCAAATCTAGATTGATAACTCAGTTTTCCCTGTGAGTTGTTAAAAGTCTGGTTTCTGAACCTGCAAAATGAAGTTCATAAGTTGTGTCCATGAGTGAATGGGACAGAACAGAAACGTAGTGCCCTTGTATTAGAAGACCAGGGTTTAGATCTTAGTTTTACTATTGAGTGACTATCTTTGGCAAGTCCTTTGTTAAACTCTACTTTTCATTTACCCCTCTTTTAACTAACATGATAATAATGTAATTTCACACCCTGTAGTTGAAGACTGTTGTGTAGATACACAGTATCATCATAATACAGAAACTCTGAAATCAAGATTCCCATAGCTGGGAGGCATTTGAGAGATTGTTTGAGACTCTACCTTTAGAAAAATGAATGTCTGAATCACCACTGAGAGATCCCCTGGTTGAGTTAATTCTTAAAGCAAAAGAACTTTGCATATGAGAAATTATGGCTTTTCAGTCGTCACAGCAAACTTTCCACAAACACTTGTCCAATTGAATTAAGTTGGAAGCATTTGATGCATCAATTCAGTTCAGTTCAGTTCAGTTGCTCAGTCATGTCCGACTCTTTGCAACCCCATGAATCGCAGCACGCCAGGCCTCCCTGTCCATCACCAATTCCTGGAGTTCACTCAGACTCACATCCATCGAGTCCATGATGCCATCCAGCCATCTTACACTCTGTCGTCCCCTTCTCCTCTTGACCCCAGTCTCTCCCAGCATCAGGGTCTTTTCCAATGAGTCAATTCTTCATGTGAGGTGGCCAAAGTACTGGGGTTTCAGCTTTAGCATCATTCCTTCCAAAGAAATCCCAGGGTTAATCTCCTTCAGAATGGACTGGTTGGATCTCCTTTCAGTCCAAGGGACTCTCAAGCGTCTTCTCCAACACCACAGTTCAAAAGCTTCAGTTCTTCGGCGCTCAGCCTCCTTCACAGTCCGACTCTCACATCCATACATGACCACAGGAAAAACCAGAGCCTTGACTAGACAGACCTTGGTCGGCAAAGTAATGTCTCTGCTTTTGAATATGCTATCTAGGTTGGTCATAACTTTTCTTCCAAGGAGTAAGCATCTTTTAATTTCATGGCTGCAATCACCATCTGCAGTGATTTTGGAGCACCACCCCCCCCCACAAAAAATTCTGACACTGTTTCCACTGTTTCTTCATCAGTACATCAAGGCTGTATATTGTCACCCTGCTTATTTAACTTATATGCAGAGTACATCATGAGAAATGCTGGACTGGAAGAAACACAAACTGGAATCAAGATTGCTGGGAGAAATATCAATAACCTCAGATATGCAGATAACACCATCCTTATGGCAGAAAGTGAAGAGGAACTCAAAATCCTCTTGATGAAAGTGAAAGAGGAGAGTGAAAAAGTTGGCTTAAAGCTCAACATTCATAAAATGAAGATCATGGCATCTGGTCCCATCACGTCATGGGAAATAGATGGGGAAACAGTGGAAACAGTGTCAGACTTTATTTTTTTGCATAGCTGATGCTAAAATTTCAAGTGTGCAAAAACCATCTTTATTTTAATTTAGTTGGTCTTTCTCTCATTGCCCTCTGTTCTACTTGCTGCAGATTGTTTGAGCTAGTCACTTCCAGGTGACTTTAGTCAATTCAGATGGAAAGCTCAGGCCCACTTAGAGTTTTCTTCTTGTTCTCCAGTGGTCTCCAGTTCCTGCCAGTAGGTTTTATACAAGGTCATCTGTACTATATTTTCTGGGAGGTTCAATTGTTCAGTCCAATCTTTAATAATCTGCTGAAGAGACAAAACCTTCCCTATACTTACATCTCTTGAGAGGTGCGTGCCCTACTTGGCTTCCATGGTCCATTGTCTATGCTGCCTTCTTCATCCCTCTGCTTCTTTCTTCCTCCACTTTCTCATTTCCCTCTTACTTTCTCCTTTTTTTCTCATTTCCTTCATGAGTTTCTTTATTTGTTTTTCTCATGCACTGACCACCCAAACCCCTGACACACACTCATCATTTATTGAGCATATAGTGTTAGCCCTACAAAAGTTACTAAAATGTGATCCTTGGTTGTAAGGGGCCTTCAAATAAACGAACTTGCATCATCAAGTTGAGGCCAAAAATTTCAGCCTTCAAAAGCCTAAATCTCTCAAAAGAACTTTTTCATTAAGGAAGCCCAGTCCTCAAGCATTGCCCATCACGAAGACACTGGGTCTTAAAACAGATTGTCTTTCGATCATTTAGGAGCAAATTCTAGCCATCACCTGGCTCAGTGCCAGAAATAAGAGTGTTGCAGGGAGACCAGAAGCTTCCTTTGTTTGAAGATATGAAGCGAGAAGCTCATCTCCATCATCTCTTACTGATCACCAGCGCTTTAACTGCGGTTTCTGATGAGGCAAATTCCCTCAGCAGGCTGAGGCAATATTTTCCGAAGGAAAGCAAGTTTTGTTCTGTTTTTACTCCTCCCGCTCATCACAAGCCACGCCGAGCTTCCCAGCCTGGATCTGCCCCCAAGCGACCATCTGGCGAGCAGCTGCTCAGTCCAAGTGGAAACACTCGGCCTGAGTAGTCCAAGGGCTTCGTTTACTTCTTGTAAATGACAATGTCTGTATTGTAGGTTACCCATATCCTTTCCACTGGAAAAGCAACAACTGTCATTTTCTTTCCTTCTTCTTTTCATATGTGATTGTTTACTGCGAGAACGCATATGTCTGGCATATGGCAGGGGACTAGTTGGCTTAAATTGGTAAGCATGGGCAGTTGCCTTTCATCAGGTCTGTGAGTGCAGCTCTTGGGGAGAAGCTCAGAGAACCTGAAGTTATAAGGTTCGAATTATGGAATCCAGCCAGATGCATGTTCATTTGTTAAGGAGAGCCTGCTGGCTGAGTGCTAACAGTGGTCTCAGCTCCAGAGAATAACCTACCCATCCGCTCTGCTTGCCCTGATCAAGCTCAGTGACGTGGTTAGGAACACCAATAGTTAGTATTTATAACATGCTTATTATGTGCCTGGCACAGTGCTGAGTGTTTCATATGCATTATTCTAACATTTTGAAATCCATGAGTGAGTCATTTGTCGAAGGTCACATAGCTCATCTGCCTACTTCAGGTTCGAATTATGGAATCCAGCCAGATGCATGTTCATTTGTTAAGGAGAGCCTGCTGGCTGAGTGCTAACAGTGGTCTCAGCTCCAGAGAATAACCTACCCATCCGCTCTGCTTGCCCTGATCAAGCTCAGTGACGTGGTTAGGAACACCAATAGTTAGTATTTATAACATGCTTATTATGTGCCTGGCACAGTGCTGAGTGTTTCACATGCATTATTCTAACATTTTGAAATCCATGAGTGAGTCATTTGTCGAAGGTCACATAGCTCATCTGCCTACTTCCTTCGCTTTCTCAGTGGCAGAATTCTTTGTAAGCTCCTTACAGGCAGGAATCCTGAATTGCTCAGCACTGAGTCCTCAGTACTTAGCAAAGGGCCTCACTCATAGAAGATGCTAAAAACAAATAAATAACCTCTAGTTCCTCCACTACCACTCTTGTGGAATGACTAAATGTTCAATGAATGGAGAACAAGTTTGTGCCTTTACAGTAGAAGGCTGCTTGTGTTTTCCTCTAAAAACCTTGACCCTCTTTAAAAAAAAGACAAAAAAAAAAAAAAAAGACTAAAAAATCAAAGAAATGATGCTCTCCAACTGACTTTACCAGAATTCATCTACACTCAGAAATATGGTAGAGAAAAAATGCCGCTGGTACTCTGACCTCCCCAGAGACTGGTCTCACCCCACATAGACTGGCAGCTAGCTGCTCTTACCTGAAAATAGATTATAATTAATGTCTCAGTTATTTTGGCCTGCAGCTTTCCCTTTAGTCATGTTGTTGGCTTTCTTAACATCTTTTTTGTTTGACTTGTTCAATCCTGTCTACCTTGGAGTTTTAGCTCAGACCCTTTCTCCTGTTGAATGACTTCCCCTCTATTTGCTCCTACAGTGATTACATCACTTTAACACCAGTTAGAGGGTATGATTACCAGGAACCCCAGGAGATTATTTTTAGAGGCTGAGGGTTTAATTCTCCTGGATAAAGAGGGCTTCAGGCAGATATAGTCCTGTGTTCCGCACCGTTGCTGAGATGGTGGTTAATAATGGCTTCGTGATCCAGCTTTTGTGGCCAAAATTTGGGTTTCGTATCCTTTACGGCTCACACATCCTTCTTTCCTCAGCTTCTTTACATTTTCAGGGTCCAAATTGTACCTAGAGATATACAACTTTATAATGAGAATATTTCTTTATATTGAGATTTTAGACAATATTTGAATTGATATTGAAGCATCTACTCGGTGTTGACCTACATCAGCATGAATCAGCACTCAAAGAGCAGGGCTGATGTGAATGGAAACAAAAGGTAAGCTTCCAGGGTTGGGATGTCAGGAGGGTCACAGAGGTCTTGTAGAGTCCTTCTTCCTGAATCTTCTTTCTTACTCTTTCTCCTTTCCCAAGTTCCATTTTTGGAATTTTATTTTCTTGATTGGTCTTATCAAGAGGTGACCATTTGGGTTTTGATGACATAATGTTATGCCTTATAGAGCTTTTCTTGGAAAGGCTGATCATCCAGAGTTTCCAGCTGTTGTCGGGCTCCCATGAGTTTTGTTTTCTCACATGATACTTCTGTGTGTTAGAACTAGGGTCAGAAGAACCTCATAACTGATATTGGATCTGAGTATCATCGCTTGCAAAGTGCTTTCAGAGGACTTCTCCTGAGCCTTAAATTTTCTGATAAAGGTTAAGAAGATTCCAATCCTTCATTTTGCAAATGAAGAAACCAAAACTTAAAGATGCTGAGATTCTGATCCAAAGTCACACAACCAGTAAATGAAGGATTGATGTGTTCCATGTCCAAGCTTTTTTCACCATACTACACTTGTCATTCTTAACATCCCCCTATATAGTGCTAACCACATTAGAATGACCTGACATTCTTATTGAAAAATGCTAATGCTGAAGCCCTATTCCAATGATTGGCATAATTGGATCCTGGATATCAGTATTTTCTTTTTCATGTCCCCTGTTTATGTGTTTTTAATAATTTTGTTTATTTATTTTTGGCTGTAATAGGTCTTCATTGCTGCTCAGGCTTTTCTCTAGTTGCAAAAAGTGGGAGCTATTTTCTGGTTGTGATGAGTGGCCTTCTCAGTGCAGGGGCTCCTCTTGTGGTGGAGCTCAGGCTCTAGTGCACGTGGGCTCAGTAGCTGCAGCATATGAGCTCCGTAGCTCAGGTTCAGTAGTTGTGGCTCACAGGCTTAGTTGCTTCACAGCATGGGGGATCTTCCCATATCAGGGATTGAACTCGTGTCTCCTGCACTGGCAGGTGGATTCTTCCACACCGAGTCACCAGGGAAGTCCTCATGTCCCCTATTTCTAATGTGAGTGTCATTGATCCGTAGTCTTTATTTCCATGACCATTGGTGAATTGCAAAGAATTCTACAAACTGAGACAGTATACTTTTTAGTGTCCTCATCTTTGTACCGGTTACCAAAAGCCAGGCTCTGTTAAACTATTGAATCCCTAGACAAGTATGTTTTTTGTTATACATGAGCTTCAAAATCCAACCCTTCTGTTATTCTAGAAGACAGTTTCCAATTCCAGACTGTGTGCTGCTCCAAACAAAAGATTATTTTTTTTAAAAGGCAGAGGTTATCTCCTTCAGCTGGCCAGCTGTTGGTATTTATAAAGCTGTTCGTGCTCCTAGAATTGCTCTGCCACGGAAATCATATTTGCTTATAAAAGCTATCACCAGCTGACTTTTATATCTGACCAGCTGTCCAGAAGAAAAATGTTAACTAGTTTACAGCTTATATTTTCTCAGAAGTTTTATGGTAAAAACACATTTTTCCAATAAGTACATTCCTCTCTCTCTGGGTTTCAAGCATAACATTTCAGATGTGATCAGTGGCTTGGACCTGGAATCACACTCGGTTACTCCTGGCCAGTGAGGCCAGTTTGCTAAGCAGCAGCAGTTCTTGAAGCTCACATGCAACAGACACCAGCTGCATTCTCAGGTGTCCTCATTTTGAGTAAAAGGATGGAGTCAGTTTTTCTCTGTGTGTTTCCAGTGGAAGGTAGGTCTGCTGTGCTGGGAAAGGTACAGAGAGTCACTTTCCAGGGATCCAGTGATTAAAATTCCACCCTACTGCAGGGTGCAAGAAAGGTTTGATCCCTGGTTGGGGAACTAATATTCCACATGCAATGTAGTATGGCCAAAAAAATGAAACCAAAAACAAACCCTCACCCCAAACAAAACAAAACAAAACAAAAAGTTACAGGGAAAAGGGAAGACAGGCAAAGTGGAGAGAGACTTCTGTCTTTGAGGCATTAAAACTCAGCTAACCAGAATCTTCAATTAATCAGAACTTTGTTCCATTCCAGTAGGCAAAGATAAACCCTAACCAGACACGTTTATTGTAAAAGCACTGAAAAGAAAAAAGAAAAGAAAAAACTTTGTGACTATGCTGTAGGTTCTATTATAGAAATTTGAAATCATACATGGTCTTTATTCATCTTTGTATGCTTCTCACCTAATACAGTGTCTAAAGTATATTTGTTGTGACCCATGGACTATAGCCTACCAGGTTCCTCTGTCCAGGGGATTTTCCAGGCAAGAATATTGGAGTGGGTTGCCATTTCCTTCTCCAGGAGATTTTCCCAACCCAGGGATCAAACCCAGGTCTCCCATGTTGTAGGCAGATACTTTACTGTCTGAGCCACTGGGTAAATCTTTTCATATATGATTTCAAATTACTTTATTTTCATTAAATAAGCATATGTTCATAGTTGTTTTTATTTTTTTAAAGCTGAAATGCCTTCAAGTCTTATAATGAAAAACAGTAGACACTTAATTTTTCCCATCATGCCCTAGTTCTAGCCTCTAGAAACTTTGAAATATTTGACTATTGATATTTTCCTTCTTGTTTCTAAATAAAACATCAATGCTGACTTCTTGACTTAAACATTTTAAGAATTATTTATTAACCTGATCTCAACTTTAGAAATTATCTATTGACCCACTAGGGTAGATGAGGATTTAGTAGTGTGTCCCCCCATATTCTTTAATTGTTTCTTTCTACCCTCTCTTTGAGCATAGTTATGTCACAAATTGGTCGAGTCCTCATTTACATTACTTTGTCCATGTAAATATTATTTGCTGCTGAGCCAAGATGGCTCAGATGGAAAAGAAACTGCCATCAATGCAGGAGACCCAGGTTCAATCCCTGGCTTGAGCAGATCCCCTAGAGGAGTAAATGGCAACCCACTACAGCACACTTGCCTTTAGATTTCCATGGACAGAGGAGCCTAGTGGGCTACAGTCCATGGGGTCACAAACAGCTGGCCACTACTGAGCAAACTGACACTTTTACATACTTCCAACAAGCAGTATGCTATGACTCTATTTTCTTTCTTAAATGTTTTGTTTCCTTTCATAAATTAATTTCCTGGTCGTATGTTATTTCTTTTCCTTTGTGAAATTATCTATACATTTTCAGAAGTTTCCTCTTCAGTTCAGTTCAGTCGCTTAGTCGTGTCTGACTCCTTGTGACCCCATGAATCACAGCACGCCAGGCCTCCCTGTCCATCACCAACTCCCGGAGTTCACTCAGACTCACATCCATCGAGTCAGTGATGCCATCCAGCCATCTCATCCTCTGTCCTCCCCTTTTTCTCCTGCCCCCAATTTGGAAGGAATGATGCTAAGGCTGAAACTCCAGTACTTTGGCCCCCTCATGTGAAGAGCTGACTCATTGGAAAAGTTTCTTCTTAATGCAACACAATTCCAATATGCCTCGCAATACTATTTTTCACCTGTATTGATATATTTTCACATGTATCAAATAATCTCTAGTTCCATTTTGATATTTTCCCTTGGAGATCTCTTCCCTATTGTTGCTCAATTTTGATGGGCTTCTCCATAGAACTGCCAAACAGCTCTCAGGCTTTCTGTAGTCAGAAGCCTCTGAGATGGCCTCTGGTGGTCCTGTCTCCTGTTCTTCATGTTCTTGTGTCATATTCTCCTCTTGAGTGGGGGTGGAACTTACTTATTCATATCTAACGAACAGAGTATGACAGAAGTGATGGGATGTCACATTCTGGAAAAAAAAATGAAAAAATGACCTTGGCTTCTATGTTGGAAACTCTTTCTCAGGCACAAGGACTCTCTCTCTTCTTCTTGACACCTTGCTTTTATTTCATGGCTACAATATCGTCTCTTTCTCTCTGAGTTTACTCCAGTTGGTCATTCCAGGTATGGCTGTAAAGCAAAAGTTGTAAGTAAACACTAAGCCCAGACAGTGAACACATTATATAGCTAACGGGGAGTTCTGTAGACAGTAGAGAGATAAAATAACTTAAGTCATGTGTAGTCCTTAGCAATCTAAGAGTCATGTATACATAACATGTATAATATGTACAGTTCTTATGTGCTATGTTTAACACATAAGAGAAGACAGCACATACATGTTCAAAAGATATTGGAAGAAGAGAAGGGGGAGAGGGAGGAAATCTTTTTAATAGTTCTAATGAGATAATCTCGACTTGAACTAAAGAGTGACATTGGATATAAAATAGCAGAAAGTATCAGAGGCCTCTTAGAATCTAGGGAAAACCATGCTGTTTGATTAGTCTGGTTACTGTTCTCTGATTATCTGTTAACAGAGACTACTTAATTAGATTGTTAGTTTGTTCAAGGCAGAGTGAAAATGATGTCACTCAGTCGTGTCTGACTCTTTGTGACCCTATGGACTGTAGCTTACCAGGCCTCTCCATCCATGGGATTTTCCAGGCAAGAGTACTAGAGTGGGTTGCCATTTCCTTCTTCAGAGGATCTTCCTGACCCAGGGATTGAACCCAGGTCTCCCACATTGCAGGCAGATACAATATTAAAGGCAGAGAGGAGTCTTCATACAAGTTGATTATGTGAAGTCTTTAAGCAAATCGATTGTGATCAGTTTTGCATCTTATACATCATCCATCCACCTTCTGCTCTCCTGACCTTGCCCAGGCTCTTACAATTCTGCCAGATGGCCAGGCTCATTAAAAATTATTTTTGCTTTAGCCTTTAATGAGAGATATTCAGTCATTATGCCATTTTCTTTGGTAAATTAAATTATTGAAAACATAATACTGTTTTATGTGTGTGTGATGTGTGTGCTCAGTTGCTTAATTGTGTCCAACTCTTATGACCTCATTGACTGCAGTCTGCCAGGCTCCTCTGGCAATGGGATTTACAAGGCAAGAATACTGGATCAGGTTGCCATTTCCTCTCCCAGGGGATCTTTCTCACCCAGGGATTAACCTGCATTTCTTGCATCTTCTGCACTGACAGGCAGATTCTTTACCACTGTACCACCCAGGAAGCTCTAATACCATTTATGGTGCTACATGTAAAAGCAGTCTCTCTCATATTCTAAAGTAGAGCCCTGCATATTTGGACAGTTGGGGTCTTTATTCCCACCTCCTGTGTTTTTGTATCTTGTTTGCTCTACAGCATTCCACCTCCTTCAACTGTAATTGACTGTGAACTCCTCGTAGGGCAAGAGACTAATATTCATTTTAATCTTTCTTCCATAAATTCTGTTCCTCAAGTCCTCATTCCTGTCTCTGATAACCAGAAATGTTATTCTTCACATTTCAGGGGCTCTGTAAAGGTTGTTAAAGTAAATATTCTGAACAAGCAAATATCCCACCAGAGAGGGCCAGAGAAATTGCTACAGGAGTTTGAAGCGGAAATGTCACAAAGCAATGTAACAGAACAAAGTCGAGGGATGAATAAGTAGAACCCTAGAATGGATGAGTTGGGAACATGATTGTAAAGTTTGTTTCTTTAGGGAATCTGAGGGCATTACCTAGCCTCTTTGAGCACAGCACCCTGCTCTTTGTAAAATAGGCATAATAATATCTCTCTTTTTCTAGCTCCTTGGACTGCAAGTGTTCAGAATAACATATGTAAAAGCAATCTGAACTCCTTGGAAGTCAGGAGTGACAGACCCAATGCATGCCATTATGATTTTCTTCCTACAATTTGGCATTTAAAACAGTGACTTAAATAACATTATTTCAAGTTAAAAGAAGTAATACATTTCATTTATGATGATCTTTTAATTGCCAGAACCTAAAGGCATATATGCTGTTGCTGCTGCTGAGTATGAAAAGGCAAAATGATAGGATACTGAAAGAGGAACTCCCCAGGTCGATAGGTGCCCAATATGCTACTGGAGATCAGTGGAGAAATAACTCCAGACAGAATGAAGCAATGGAGCCAAAGCAAAAACAATACCAAGTTGTGGATGTGACTGGTGATAGAAGCAAGGTCTGATGCTGTAAAGAGCAATATTGCATAGGAACCTGGAATGTCAGGTCCATGAATCAAGGCAAATGGAAAGTGGTCAAATAGGAGATGGTAAGAGTGAATGCTGGCATTCTAGAAATCAGCAAACTAAAATGGACTGGAATGGGTGAATTTAACTCTGATGACCATTATATCTACTACTGCAGGCAGGAATCTCTTAGAAGAAATGGAGGAGCCATCATGATCAACAAAAGAGTCCAAAATGCAGTACTTGGATGCAATCTCAAAAATGACAGAATGATCTCTGTTCATTTCCCAGGCAAATCATTCAATATCACAGCAATCCAACTCTATGCCCCATCCAGTAATGCTAAAGAAGCTAAAGTTGAATGGTTTTATGAAGACCTATAAGACCTTTTAGAACTAGCAGCCAAAAAAGATTTCCTTTTCATTATAGGGGACTAGAATGCTAAAATAGGAAGTCAAGAAACACCTGGAGTAACAGGCAAATTTGTTCTTGGAATACAGAATGAAGCAGGGCAAAGGCTAATAGAGTTTTGTGAAGAGATAGAGTTTTGTGAAGAGAACGCACTGGTCATAGCAAACACCCTCTTCCAACAACATAAGAAAAGACTACACATGGACATCACCAGATGGCTGACACTGAAATCAGATTGATTATATTCTTTGCAGCCAAAGATAGAGAAGCTCTATACAGTCAGCAAAAACAAGATTGTGAGCTGATTGTGACTCAGATCATGAACTTCTTATTGCCAAATTCAGATTTAAATAGAAGAAAGTAGGGAAACCACTAGGCCATTCAAGTATGACCTAAATCAAATCCCTTATAATTACACAGTGGAAGTGAGTAATAGTTTTAAGGGACTAGATCTGACAGACAGAGTGAATGATGAACTATGGACAGAAGTTCGTGACTTTGTGTAGGAGAAAGGGATCAAGACCATCCCCATGGAAAAGAAATGCAAAAAAGCAAAATGGCTGTCTAGGGAGGCCTTACAAATAGCTCTGAAAAGAAGAGAAGCAAAAAACAAAGGAGAAAAGAACAGATATAAGTATCTGAATGCAGAGTTCCAAAGAATAGCAAAGAGAGATAGGAAAGCCTTCCTTGGTGATCCATGCAAAGAAATAGAGGAAAACAACAGAATGGGAAAGACTAGAGAGCTCTTCAAGAAAATTAGAGAGACCAAGGGAACATTTCATGCAAAAACTGGATCAATAAAGGACAGAAATGGTATGGACCTAACAAAAGCAGAAGATATTAAGAAGAGGTGGCAAGAATATACAGCAGAACTGTACAAAAAAGAGCTTCACGACCCAGATAATCACGATGGTGTGATCACACAACTAGAGCCAGACATCCTGTAATCTGAAGTAAAGTGAGCCTTAGAAAGCATCACTATGAACAAAGCTAGTGGAGGTGATGGAATTCCAGTTGAGCTATTTTAAATCCTGAAATATGATGCTGTGAAAGTGCTGCACTCAATATACCAGCAAATTTGGAAAACTCAGAGTGGCCGCAGAACAGGAAAAGGTCAGTTTTCATTCCAATCCCAGAAAAAGGCAATGCCAAAGAATGCTCAAACTACTGCACAATTGCACTCATCTCACACACTAGTAAAGTAATGCTCAAAATTCTCCAAGCCAGGCTTTAGCAAAACGTAAACTGTGAACTTCCAGATGTTTAAACTGGTTTTAGAAAAGGCAGAGGAACCAGAGATCAAATTGCCAACATCCGCTCAGTTCAGTTCAGTTGCTCAGTCATGTCCGACTCTTCGTGATCCCATGAACCGCAGCACGCCAGGCCTCCCTGTTCATCACCATCTCCCAGAGTTCACTCAGACTCATGTTCATCGAGTCGGTGACGCCATCCAGCCATCTCATCCTCAGTCGTCCCCTTCTCCTCTTGCCCCCAATCCCTCCCAGCATCAGAGTCTTTTCCAATGAGTCAACTCTTTGCATGAGGTGGCCAAAGTACTGAAGTTTCAGCTTTAGCATCATTCCTTCCAAAGAAATCCCAGGGTTGACCTCCTTCAGAATGGACTGGTTGGATCTCCTTGCAGTCCAAGGGACTCTCAAGAGTCTTCTCCAACACCACAGTTCAAAAGCATCAATTCTTCGGCGCTCAGCCTTCTTCACAGTCCAACTCTCACATCCGTACATGACCACAGGAAAAAACATAGTCTTGACTAGACGGACCTTAGTCGGCAAAGTAATGTCTTTGCTTTTGAATACGCTGTCTAGGTTAGTCATAACTTTTCTTCCAAGGAGTAAGCATCTTTTAATTTCATGGCTGCAGTAACCATCTGCAGCGATTTTGGAGCCCCCCCAAAATAAAGTCTGACACTGTTTTCACTGTTTCCCCATCTATTTCCCATGAAGTGATGAGACCGGATGCCATGATCTTTGTTTTCTGAATGTTGAACTTTAAGCCAACTTTTTCACTCTCCTTTTTCACCTTCATCAAGAGGCCCTTTAGCTCCTCCTCACTTTCTGCCATAAGAGTGGTGTCATCTGCATATCTGAGGTTTCCAACATCTGCTGGATCATCAAAAAAGAAAGAGAGTTCCAGAAAAATATCTATTTCTGCTTTATTGAAAATGCCAAAGCCTTTGACAGTGTGGATCACAATAAACTGTGGAAAATTCTAAAAAGATGGGAGTACCAGACCACCTGACCTACCTTTTGAGAAACCTGTATGCAAGTCAGGAAGCAACACTAGAATTGGACATGAACAACAGACTAGTTCCAAATGGAAAAGGAGTACATGAAGGCTGTATACTGTCACCTTGCTTATTTAACTTATATGCAAAGTGCATCATGAGAAATGCTGGGTTGGAAGAAGCACAAGCTAGAATCAAGATTGCCAGGAGAAATATCAATAACCTCAGATATACAGATGAAAGTGAAGAGGAACTAAAAATCCTCTTGATGAAATGAAAGAGGAGAGTGAAAAAGTTGGCTTAAAACTCAACATTCAGAAATCTAACATCATGGCATCGGGACCCATCACTTCACAGGAATTGATGGGGAAACAGTGGAAATAGTGTCAGACTTTATTTTATCATCTCCAAAATCACTGCAGATGGTGATTGCAGCCATGAAATTAAAATATGCTTACACTCAGAAGGAAAGTTATGACAAACCTAGATAGCATATTCAAAAACAGAGACATCACTTTGCCAACAAAGTTTCATCTAGTCAAGGCTATGGTTTTTCCAGTGGTCATGTATGAATGTGAGAGTTGGACTGTGAAGAAAGCGGAGCGCCGAAGAACTGATGCTTTTGAACTGTGGTGTTGGAGAAGACTCTTGAGAGTCCCTTGGACTGCAAGGAGGTACAACCAGTCCATTCTGAAGGATATCAGCCCTGGGTGTTCATTGGAAGGACTGATGCTAAAGCTGAAACTCCAATACTTTGGCCAACTCATGCGAAGAGTTGACTCATTGAAAAAGACTCCAATGCTTGGAGGGATTGGGGGCAGAAGGAGAAGGGGATGACAGAGAATGAGATAGCCGGATCGCATGACCGACTCAATGGACATGAGTTTGAGTGAACTCTGTGAGCTGGTGATGGACAGGGAGGCCTGGCGTGCGCAATTCATGGGGTCGCAAAGAGTTGGACATAACTGAGCAGCTGAACTGGACTGAACTGAAAGGAATATAAAACATTGGTTCAGATGGTTTTTTATTTCATGTTGTTGCCCTGCTTCATCAGTCAGGAGAGTATAGGCTTATGCTGTGGTAATAAACAGCCCAGAAATCTCAGTGGTTAACACCTGAGTTTGTTTCTCATGAAGGCAAAATCCTCTGGAATCCAGGCAACTGTTGAGGGCAGCTGCCAGGGCAGGGGTGCAGCATTCCATGCTGATTTGGTCTGGGGCTCCCCAATATCAGTATGAGAAGTTCTCTGTGATTACTAGGACAGGGAGAAGGGAGACTAGAGTGTCACTTGGAGCTTTTCACTAACTTGGCCTGAAATGCCACATCCCACTCTCACTCATATTTCATTACTAAGAACTAGAATGAAACAGTGGAGAAGGTGATGGCACCCCACTCCAGTACTCTTGCCCGGAAAATCCCATGGACAGAGGAACCTGGTAGGCTGCAGTCTACGGAGTCACGAAGGATTGGATACAACTGAGTGACTTCAATTTCACTTTTCACTTTCATGCATTGGAGAAGGAAATGGCAACCCACTCCAGTGTTCTTGCCTGGAGAATCCCAGGGACAGGGGAGCCTGGTGGGCTGCCGTCTATGGGTCACACAGAGTCGGACATGACTGAAGTGACTTAGCAGCAGCAGCAGCAGAATGAAACAGTAGTGAAAACCACAATAACAGAAAACTAATCAAATTGATCATATGGATCACAGTCTTGTCTAACTCAATGAAACTATGAGCCATGTCATGTAGGGCCACCCAAGATGGTTGTATCATGGTGCAGAGTTCTAACAAAATGTGGTCCACCACAGCCTAGTCTAACTCAATGAAACTATGAGCCATGTCATGTAGGGCCACCTAAGACAGATGCATCATGGTGAAGAGTTCTAAGAAGTGGTCCACTGGAGAAGGAAATGGCAAACTACTTCATTACTCTTGTATTGAGAAACCCATGAACAGTCCAAAAAGGCAAAAAGATAGGACACTGAAAGATGAATTCCCTGGTCGGTAGGTGCCCAATATGCTACTGGAGAACAGCAGAGAAATAACTCCAGAAAGAATGAGGAGATGGAGCCAAAGCAAAAACAATACCCAGTTGTGGATGTGACTGGTAATGGAAGTAAAGTCTGATGCTGTTAATAGCAATATGGCATATGAACCTGGAATGTTAGGTCCATGAATCAAGGCAAATTGGAAGTGGTCAAACAGGAGATGGCAAGAGTGAATGTTGACATTCTAGGAATCAGTGAACTAAAATGGACTGGAATGGGTGAATTTAATTCAGATGACTGTTATATCTACTACTATGGGCAAGAATCCCTTAGAAAAAATGGAGTAGCCCTCATGGTCAACAAAAGAGTCCAAAATGCAGTACTTAGATGCAGTCTCCTAAATGACAGAATGATCTCTGTTCATTTCCAAGGCAAACTATTCAATATCACATTAATCCAAGTCTATGCCCCAACCAGTAATGCTGAAGAAGCTAAAGTGAAATGGTTCTATGAAGACCTATGAGACTTTCTAGAATTAACACTCAAGAAAGAGATCCTTTTCACTACAGGGGACTGGAATGCGAAAGTAGGAAGTCAAGAAACACCTGGAGTAACAAGCAAATTTGGCCTTGGAGTATAGAATGAAGCAGGACAAAAGCTAATAGACTTTTGCCAAGAGAATGCATTGATCATAGCAAACACCCTCTTCCAACAACACAAGAGAAGACTCTACACATGGACATCACCAGATGGTCAATATCAAAATCAGATTGATTATATTTGCAGCCAAAGATGGAGAAGTTCTATACAGTCAGCAAAAACAAGACCGGAAGCTGACTATGGCTCAGATCAACTCCTTATTGCCAAATTCAAACTTAAATTGGAGAAAGTAGGGAAAACCCATAGACCATTCAGGTATGGCCTAAATCAAATCCCTTATGATTATACAGTGGAAGTGCGAAAGAGATTCAAGGGATTAGATCTGACAGAGTGCCTGAAGAACTATGGACAGAGGTTTGTGACATTGTACAGGAGGCAGGGATCAAGACCATCCCCAAAGAAAAGAAATGCAAAAAGGAAAAATGACTGTCTGATGAAGCCTTATAAATAGCTGAGAAAAGAACAGATGCAAAAGGCAAAGGAGAAAAGGAAGGATATACCCATTTGAATGCAGAGTTCCAAAGAATAGAAAGGAAAGATAAGAAAGCCTTCCTCAGTGATCAATGCAGAGAAATAGAGAAAAACAATGGAATGGGAAAGACTAGAGATCTATTCAAGAAAATTAGAGATACCAAGGGAACATTTCATGCAGAGAGGAGCACAAAGGACAGAAATGATATGCACCCAAGAGAAGCAGAAGATATTAAGAAGAGGTGGCAAGAATATACAGAAGAATTATACAAAAAACATGTTAATGACTCAGATAACCACAATGGTATGATCATTCACCTAAAGCCAGACATCCTGGAGTGTGAAGTCAAGTGGGCCTTAGGAAGCATCGATATGAAACAAGCTAGTGGGAGTGATAAAGTCCAGTGGAGCTGTTTCAAATCCTAAAAGATGGTGCTGTGCAAGTGCTGCACTCAATATGCCAGCAAATTTGGAAAACTCAGCAGTGGCCACAGGACTGGAAAAGGCCAGTTTCATTTCAATCTCAAAGAAAGGCAATGCCAAAGAATGTTTAAATTATCCCACAGTTGCACTCATATCACTTGCTAGCAAAGTAATGCTCAAAATTCTCCAAGTCAGGCTTCAACAGTATGTGAACCATGAACTTCCAGATGTTCAAGCTGGATTTAGAAAAGGCAAAAGAACCAGAGATCAAATTGCCAACAACTGCCGGATCATTGAAAAAGCGAGAGTTCCAGATAAAACATCTATTTCTGCTCTATTGACTATGCCAAAACCTTTGACAGTGTGGATCACAACAAACTCTGAAAAATTCTTCAAGAGATGGGAATCCCAGACCACCTTACTGGCCTCCTGAGAAATCTGTATGCAGGTCAAGAAGCAAGAGTTAGAACTGGACATGGAACAACAGACTGGTTCCAAATAGGGAAAGGAGTATGGCAAAGCTGTATATTGTCACCTTGCTTAGTACATCATGCAAAATGCTGGGCTAGCTAAAGCACAAGCTGGAATCAAGATTGCTGGGAGAAATATCAGTAACCTCAGATATGCAGCTGACATCACCCTTATGGCAGAAGGTGAAGAACTAAAGTGCCTCTTGATGAAAGTGAAAGAGGAAATTGAAAAAGTTGTCTTATTACTCAATATTCAGAAAACTAAGATCATGGCATCTGGTTCCATCACTTCATGGCAAATAGATGGAGAAACAATGAAAACAGTGAGAGACTTTATTTTGGGGGGCTCCAAAATCACTGCAGATGGTGATTGTAGCCATGAAATTAAAAGATGCTTGCTCCTTGGAAGAAAACCTATGACCAGTGTAGGCAGCATATTGAGGAGGAACGATATTACTTTGCCAACAAAGGTCTGTCTAGTTGAAGCTATAGTTTTTCCAGTAGTGTTGTGTAGATGTGACAGTTGGAATATAGATACAGCTGAGCACCGAAGAATTGATGCTTTTGAACTCTGGTGTCACAGAAGACTATTTTTTAAATATAAATTTATTTAATTGGAGGCTAATTGCTTTCCAATATTTTGTTGGTTTTGCCATACATCAACATGAATCCACCATGGGTGTACACGTGTTCCACATCCTGAACTCCCCCTCCCACCTCCCATACCATCCCTCTGGGTCATCCCAGTGCATCAGCCCTGTGAGAGTCCCTTGGAGTGCAAGGAGATCAAACTAGTCCATCCTAAAGAAAATAAGTCCTGAATTGGAAGGGCTGATGTTGAAGCTGAAACTCCAATACTTTGGCCAACCTGATGTGAAGAACTGATGCACTGGAAAAGATCCTGATGCTGGGAAAGATTGAAGGAAGGAGGAGAAGGGGGAAACAGAGGAGATGCTTGGATGACATCACTGACTCGACGGACGTGAGTTTGAGTAGGCTCCGGGAGTTGGTGATTGACAGGGAGGCTTGGCGTGCTGCAGTCCATGGGGTCACAAAGAGTTGGACATGACTGAGCATTAAACTGAATTGAGACACATGTCCGCCCCTCCCTGAAATGCTAGGAAGTAAGTCTCTTCTACACTGAACTCCAGCCCTAATTCCATACATAAGAAGATATAACATTGGTAAAGATGATAAAGGCAGTCCAGCACTGACAAAGTACAGACACTAAGGATTTATGCTCTGGGCCAGTATTGATGAGTCAGGAGTAGAACCCAGGGCTCCTGACTCCCAGGGCAGTATCCTTCTCACCCAACAGGCTTCCCCAAATGCTTATTTTTTGGAGATTAGTATGATACCCCTCTCTCAACACACAAAAGTAATTCTGTCATTAAACTAATTCACAAAGACAGGATTAAACAATAGGATAGATAAAGCTAAAAGTTTTATTTGCAGAAGAATTTCTTAAAGCTTTTAACAAAATGTAATACATTGTGGGACTTTTCTAGTGCTCCAGTGTTTAAGACTCTGCACTGCCAATATATGAGGCCAGGGTTCAACCCCTGGTCAGGGAACTATATCCTACTTGTACAACTAGAAGATCTAGCATGCTGGACCTAAAACCTGGTGCAGCCAAATAAATAAATAGATAAATAAAAATAAATATTAAAATAATAATATAAATACATTGTGAATCTTATGTTAGCCAAGTATTCAGAAATGACTGACCATTTTTAAACAAGAAATCATCCCCTCTTCCCAGTATTTATTTCATCAAAGTACCTTGTAAGTGAAGATTACACTTTAGGAAATACAACATAATCATTTTAAGCTTGACAAACTGTTAATCTTTGGAAATTAGCATCATCCATATAGGTTAATAGATTTTTTTTCTCTCCATCCCTCCTTAGGCCTCCATTTCTACCATATCTTGATTTCTACCACATCCTAGCCTACTGATATACATTGTTATTCTTGCATTAATACAAATCTCCATTTATGTAATGAATATTGAGCGAGCATACATTCTATGCCAGGTCTGATATTGATGTTGGATCTTTAAAGATGAACAAGATGTAATCTCTGTTTTTATATTACTCATGGACTAAAATGAGACAGATTCCAAATGAACCATAAAACAAAATATTCTAAGTGCTATTATAGACATAAGAATGATATTCTGTGAGTATAAAAATAGATGTGTCCAAATTCTGCTCTTTCTAGTGAACAAAACTCCTAGGAGATTTTTATAGGAACTATTACTAAGTCTCTCCCATCCTTTATTTGAATAAGTGATATCCTGGATCTCGGTGCTGGGCTTTATCTCATACAGGTTATCCTGTATCTTGTCCACTCTGTCCTACTGGGATAACCAGACCATATCTTTTGGGAGCTTGAGTTAGTAACACATGTGGTAGGTCTCCTTTCCTGATCCTGCCATTTGGAGATCTGATGGACGTCCTTGTACATTTTCATGCAAATCCCTAATAACAACTTCACTCAAAGCAGGGCCAATGACCCATATCAAGAACTTCTCCCAGAATTAGAAAATTTCATGCTACTAGAGAACTTTCTTTCGATCTTAAACCAATTTGAGTCTAAGTAAAAGTTCTAGGTGGGGAGTGGGGGGAAACACACACACAGGACCCATTTAAACTGTTCTAAATGGACCACTGCTTTCCAAATAATCTTAGAGAAATTTGCATCAAGAAGAGAGAACTTTGAAAGTTGATACTGATCCTTCCTTTCTTCTCTACATCTTCATTTCTAAATGTTAACTGAGGTCCTACTAGGGTTGTCAGATGTACTGATAAGCATCCCAGGGACCCTGAACTCAGTCCCTATATAGTGACCTTCTAAATCAGGTACACTTACCCTCATGTTACACATACAAAAATTGAGAAAACGAGAATTTACATGTCTTGCCCAGAAGTACACATGCCAATAGGTTGATGAGTTGAAACTAAATTTGAGTTTTTCAAATTCCCAGATCCCAAAAGTTTTTATTTATAGTATATCATGCCTTATGCTGAGGTTTCACAAGTCTCTGAATGCAAATAGGCCAACCGTTTTATTGATACTTGAATCCTTTTGCCTTATTACATGCCAGGTCACTTTCAATTATCTCTGGGAGACCACAGGGATATATTACATATACTTTGCTCCAGTGGTTCCTAAACCCATCATCACTAGAATGATCTGGGTATGATCTAAATGTGTGCCCCATGTTTAGAAAATTTTTATTCTATAGGTCTCTAGAATTAAGGACTAAGAAACTATATTTTTAAAAAAGTATCCAAATGATCTGATGACCAGTCAGGTTTTGTAACAATGTTTTTTTTTTTTTTTTTTTACCACTGCTTTCCAAATAATCTTAGAGAAATTTGCATCAAGAAGAGAGAACTTTGAAAGTTGATACTGATCCTTCCTTTCTTCTCTACATCTTCATTTCTAAATGTTAACTGAGGTCCTACTAGGGTTGTCAGATGTACTGATAAGCATCCCAGGGACCCTGAACTCAGTCCCTATATAGTGACCTTCTAAATCAGGTACACTTACCCTCATGTTACACATACAAAAATTGAGAAAACGAGAATTTACATGTCTTGCCCAGAAGTACACATGCCAATAGGTTGATGAGTTGAAACTAAATTTGAGTTTTTCAAATTCCCAGATCCAAAAAGTTTTTATTTATAGTATATCATGCCTTATGCTGAGGTTTCACAAGTCTCTGAATGCAAATAGGCCAACCGTTTTATTGACACTTGAATCCTTTTGCCTTATTACATGCCAGGTCACTTTCAATTATCTCTGGGAGACCACAGGGATATATTACATATACTTTGCTCCAGTGGTTCCTAAACCCATCATCACTAGAATGATCTGGGTATGATCTAAATGTGTGCCCCATGTTTAGAAAATTTTTATTCTATAGGTCTCTAGAATTAAGGACTAAGAAACTATATTTTTAAAAAAGTATCCAAATGATCTGATGACCAGTCAGGTTTTGTAACAATGTTTTTTTTTTTTTCTTTTTTCCACATGTCATCATATATTGGGATTGCAGATTGAGACCCAAGTGGAGAATAAATGATAAGCAAAGCTTCCTGTGATAATAAAGTTTAGAAAATTAAATGAAACTTTTAACCCTTTCTCAGTGGTCCCTTTTCCATCTTCTCTTCTGTCCAGGAATCAAAGAACTAGACTTTGGCCCTTTCTCCTAGCTTATCTACTCATGCTCAGTCATTCAGTCATGTTTGACTCTGCAACCCTAGCTAACCAGACTCCTCTGTCCATGAGATTTTACAGGAAAGAATACTAGAATGGGTCTTCATTTGCTCCTTATCAACTAAAGAGGACTAAAAAAGGATAAATCACGATGACTATACCACCACAATACTTTTGTATTATGCACACACCACCCCAGTTCTCCCAGTCTGGTCTAAGCCACCAACCATCTCACCATGGGGCTTCAGTAATAACCTTCTTACTTGGTCTCGCTGCTTCTGCTTTTACCCTTGCACCAGCCACACTGATCTTCTTGCTCTTTATTGAACTAGTCAAATTTATTTAGGCCTCATCATTTCTACACTTGAAATCTCTGGGTGAAATAATTTTAGGATAATTCATTTGTGCTTACTTTCTCCACATTTTTTAAACTTCTCTCTCTCAACCTTGCTTCTCTTACTTCAGGTGGATAATCTATCTTCATATGCCTTGCTTGAGGTATCTTCAAGAACAGAAAAGACAGTATTAAGGTTATATAGCTTTTCTAGTTTTGTAGAAGGCTAAAGTCCATTGAAGAAATAATGCTAGGTATTTTGGAAGCAGAGGAAAAAGCACACTCATCTCTCATGGGCATTATATCTAAGAAGAGATACTGCTCCATGGGAAGTTCAGAAATGTTGGTGAGACTCAAGAGCCAAGAGTGAGACAAGCTTCTGAGTACATGTTGAGAAGTAGTAGCATAAATGCCATATTAGAAAAAAAAATCACAAGCTATCTCAAAGTCTTTGTATGTTGTGACCATGGTAGGTTGGAATTAAAGTATTTCGTCTCTCATTTGGGGTTATTTACCCTATAAATATCCAAGATCCTACATACCTTGGGATAGGGAGAGTTTCCCAAAATGATAGATAAAGCAGTACCCAGCCTTGTATAATACAAAGGGGGCATATTGGCAATGGATATTGATAACTGAGGAATGGTTGGATGTAGAATTAATTTAATTTTTAGAAAATAAACTCACTCTTTTCACACACTTTGAGTTTGTCACCAGTGGTATGTGTCATAGGAGAGAGACAGGAATATTGATAAATGGCATCCAACTTAGCACCCAGAGTCAGGTTGATTGTTACCAAAGATATTCTGAGGAAATGATCCAGAGAGATTCATATGCAATACTATTCTGTTTGTCAATATGGCTGTTAAACAGTCCATAAATTTAGGCAAATTGGAGTAAATTCTTGATTATGTGCCACATCTAGTTTTAAATATTGTTGGAAAGACTTTATCTGATGTTTTTATTTGAGTGATATAACCACAGTCAAATGTAATAAACTGTTCTACTATAATCAGTGGAAACATATTTTACATTTTCTCATTTTCAGCAGGAGACTGTGATCCCCTTGAGTGAAGTCTCTAGAGTTTAGAATTTTAATTTATTTTTGCACTGCAAAGAACAGTGTCTAACACGAGTAGGTGATTGGAAAAACTGCAAAAGGAGAAGAGAAATTAATATTAATAGGGGAGGAGGGGAGAGAGATAGAAGAAAGAGCTGCAAGTGATATAAGAGGATGATAGGAAAAAAAAGAAAGAAAAGGAGGGAAAAGTAGAGATAGAGGCAAAAAGAAAGAGAAGAGAAAGAAATGTGAGCATTTGCCAAGGAGAAGGAAACAGGGAACAGACTGAAGTGGTTAATCCATTTCTTTCCATTTCCCCATCAGATCAGAACATGTGGTGGCACCCAGGAACCTTCAACTTACACATAACCTTCAACTGACACCTTTCTTGGCTAAAGCAACCCTACTTAGCAGTTTCACAAATCCATCAGCTGTTCTTCATGATAAATCTGGAGCTTTCAGAATAGAGTAAATAAAGTCCAAGAGCTTTTCTTCCTTCTCTTCTGGACAAGGTCGTATTGTCTTCAGGAAGATAGAAGAACTTAAGCTTTCATGCTTCTCACAGAGAGCTGAGCTGCAGGTGTTCCAACTGGAAACATCTTCCATTAATATTATTACCATCATTGAAGTAGATCAAAAATATGGCAGATTTTCTCCTCCTGTAAATGTGAAAGCAATCTGTTCTTGTTGCTTTCTAGGAAGAGTGCCTTTTTTCTAAACACATCATTGATTTTTCTTTTTCTCCAGCATAAGTCCAACCAATAGTATCTTTGTTTACTTGTGTCTTTTCATTGTCATCATCCATGACAGCAAGAAATCTCAAGAAATTGTGCTGCTCAAGCAGCTGCTGGCATGCTAATGGACACCACCATTGCCAGGCATTGGCAAAGTCACTATGGAAACAAGAGGAGAAAAGATAGGTATTTACTAGAAAAATGAAGAGGAATAGCCAGAAACTGCCATTGGCCAGATGTGCTCAGTAGTGTCTTGGAAATGAAATATATACCACTTATAGCTCGTGCATGTTAGCGCATTGTTTCCTTAGAAATGAACAGCAGTGCTTTTTAGGTTAGGCACCTTTACAAAAGCTTCTCCTCTGTTTAAAGGATTTTTCTGAGTTAACATTATTCATTTCAAGGCCAAGACTGAAAATTGTTAAGTTTTGCTATCCAAAAGTGTATTCTCTACTCCTTTGCGTTCTGACACAGGGAACACTGAACTTGTAATAATTTTTCTGATAAGTAAGGATCAGTCCTTGGGCCTCCATTTCTGTATTTGACGGTGAAAAAAAGCTCACTCTGCACTGAACTTTTCTTTTTCTTCTATGTTATACAATAAACAGTCATTTTCAAATGTCTCTGTCTATGAATACCTCTCTCCCTCAGACTTTTCTATTCTATTCTATAAACCTCTCAAGGCATATGGTTTTGGTGCTTGAGTTTTCGATGGCTATTTCATGAGATAGCGAGGAGTCTATTTTGCTTAAAAGCATATTTGGAGAATTGAATTTGCTAGAAACATGGCCTGAGGAAAATGGAACATTGCTTTATCAAAATTCACACATTACTTCTTCACCACTGCAAAAAACTCTCCAAATAGCCGTTTCTTACTTTTAATCACATGGGTTTTTTTGGTAGTATAAACTGCTCATTGAAATACTTTTATAGCTTTCTGCCAAATTACTATTTTTTGCTGATACAAACTATTCATCACAGAAAAAATTGGTGGTCAAGTCCTAAGTGACTCTCTGTGTGTGTTAGAGGGGAGTTTGTTTCTCAATATATTCTACTTTATTATTTTTTTAAGGCAAGCTTTGCACAAATAAATTGAAGCATGGCATATTTTTAACTTCTTTTTTAAGGCCACCATTCAGAAACAACATGGAATAGAACCAGCATTGCTTTTGCGTTAAGTATGGCATAAATGCCTTCTATCCACCAGTTACAGACATTCTGGCAACCAAGGCTGATGTTTAGCAGGAAGAGACTGAAATTACATCCATTGAAAGCTGAATTTCTGTCATTCATCATCAGTTATCAGTGACTTTATCCTGAAACTCAGTTGAGTCTGTACCACAACCACAAATAATTATAGTTATAGAATTCATAGGATTACCATGTTTGCAGTCTGTTAGCATCAGATTTTTAATATTAATATATTGACTATGTCTAATAGTAGTTTAAAAAATATCTTCTTGTGTTTCAAATATCTCACATGACATTCCCTCCTCAGCTGTGCTGCAGGAGAACAAGATACTCAGCTGCCATGAGTGTTTTGAGTGTAAGGCTGATCTACCTTGGCTCCACTTTGACCAAATTCAGCTCCTTCTAGAACACACTATGACAAATTGAAGAGAGTCTATAATCAGTAGAGGATTTTTGTGGCTTGCAAATGCACCCCAAATTGCCAATAATGAATATTCCATAAGCAAGAAGCCTTTTTTTACTTCCAAATGCTATTAGGGAAGCAACGATTTTTGTCAAAATACTTATTTTGCTAAATATTTTTGAACTTAGCAAATGGCTTTAGAGATTCAGCAGAAAGACTCCAAGCATGAGTGCTATTTACATCCAAAGTGGGATTTTCATGTACAAGCTGACTTCAAATGAAACCTCTTAAAACCATATACTCATCTTCCAAAGAGGATGAGAAGTTCAATCATATTTTCCAAAGGCTCAATCTCTAGGTTCAATCAATTTTGTTTGTATTACTGAAAGATTTCTATTTATAAAAGATTAGAAGTGTCCTGCCAGTGGTCAGGAAATAAATTGCTCACTGTTTGGAAGATGATTGACTTTTTCAGGTGGCTCGATGATTTTGTATGCTTTGGGGTTTAGCTGAAAAAAAAAAAAAAAAAAAAGAACTGCATTAAGCAATTTGATTCCAAACAGATATGTTTGGAACATTTTAGCACTGAAGGGGCCTTTGAGAGTATCTAGTTAAGAGGCATGCTTTTAAAGATGAGAAAACCAAAGCCCAGACATGAAAAAACGTATCTGTAAAAGATTTATGCTATAAATTAGGTTGATCTAACTCTTCTGAATTTTAGTCCCTCAAGTATTCCATCACACTGATGTATCATTATTTTTTCCACATTTTTAATCAGTTATTTAGGACATGATATATACGAGGCACTATGGAATGTTCAGAGAAGGAAATGGCAACCCACTCCAGTGTTCTTGCCTGGAGAATCCCAGGGACAGGGGAGCCTGGTGGGCTGCCATCACTGGGGTCGCACAGAGTCAGACACGACTGAAGCGACTCAGCAGCAGCAGCAGCAGCAGCATGGAATGTTTTAAAGATACAAAGATGTAGAAAAGAATTTTTGTATTCAGGAAGTTAAATAATGCAGTAAAGGCAAAGCAACACCTGCAAAAACAAGAACATACTTTAAATAAAAGTTGTTGTAATCAATGTACTAGAAGAATACAGAGTAAAGAGTGAACATCTTGATATGAGAGGAAAGAGGGGCTGATCAAGAGCCAGGAAGAGGGTTCAAGAAAAAAACCATGAAGCCATTAGGGTGAAGGAGAGAAGAAAACAAGTGCCAAGAATATGGTACATTTGAAGGAGAGCAAGTAGTTTAGTACACAATGGAATCAAAAGGAGATGAAGCTGACGTGACAGACAGAGGTCAGATCATGAAAGGCTATCTATATTGTATAATGATTTGAACATCACCACTAAATTGGAGGAAGATATGGATGGTTTTCAGCCAGGGCATGATTTGATATTAATATTATTTTGCAATTTAGAATCATAGAAATATCAAGGTAGAGATATCAGAATAAAAAGACCAGAGGCAAGGAGAATACATTAGAAGAGATAGCAGCAGGGAGGTAAGAAGAAGTGATGGTTTGAACATCATGATAATGATGCTGAAGAGAAGAGAAGTGGAGGGATGGATTAGACAAGTCTTCATAACTGATTGGAGGTGTGCAGTCAAGGAAGAAGAACTGATGATGATTCTCAGATTTCTGTCTCAGGCTCCTGGTAAATTAGTATTTTTTTTTATCATGATGGGAAAGTTCAAAAAGAGAAATAGGTTTGTGATGGGAATTTAGGGCATGTTGAGTTTGAGATGACACAGTGTACCCTGATGGAATCATTCAGTGTATCTATGGTTCTAAAGGTCTGCACTAAAGTCAAAGATTGAGGAGTGAGTACTTCTCCCAACTGTAATAGCTACACAAGAAGAAGTTCTGCCATAATAGAATTTGACAGAATTAGCAAGCGTGATCCCACATAAGTTAACAAGACAATTTTTTTTGCACTTCCTTGTTCTTTATTCAGGCTTCCCTGGTGACTCAGAGGTTAAAGCGTCTGCCTCCAATGTGGGAGATCAGGGTTTGATCCCTGGGTTGGGAAGATCCCCTGGAGAAGGAAATGGTAACCCACTCCAGTATTCTTGCCTGGAGAATCCCATGGACAGCATTCTTTGCCTTCTTCCGTTTATTTTGTCTTTAAAAAATTACTTTGACTCTGGAGCTATAAGCTTGAATTTTGAGTAATAGTTCTTCCAATGTTCCAACTTCATAAGTTTGTTCAAGTTCCGCATGGTCTGTGAAAGTTAGGTTTCTCTTATGTAAAAAGGCAATGATCTTTCATGGGGTTAATAAACTCAAAGATGAAGTAATGAATGTGAAGGGATTTTAAATAGGAGACAGCCTTGTTAGAATCACAATAGTACAAAATCATCAAAACTAGCAGAAACTATTACGATAATCTTTTCCAATCTTTGTGTTCATAGTAGCAGCCCAACTGATATGTGTTCATGGCCTTGGCCAGGACTGGGATTAGAATCAGTAGCCTGGCTCCCAATTTAAATTTCCTTTGAGGTTGGTAAGCTTTGCAAATGATACTCTTTCATTGTGATCCAGTAGGCAAAATAACTCAGAATTTGATATTTCATTTCTTGATATGTGCATGAGAAATGCTGGGCAGGAGGAAGCGGAAGCTGGAATCAAGACTGCTGAGAGAAATATCAGTAACCTCAGATATGCAGATGATACCACCCTTATGGCAGAAAATGAAGAACTAACGAGCCTCTTGATGAAAGTAAAAGAAGAGAGTCAAAAAGTTGGCTTAAAACTCAACGTTCAGAAAATGAAGATCATGGCATCCAGTCCCATCACTTCATGGCAAATAGATGGGGAAACAGTGGAAACAGTGGCTGACTGTATTTTTCTGGGCTCCAAAATCACTGCGGATGGTGACTGCAGCCATGAAATTAAAAGACACTTGCTCCTTGAAAGGAAAGTTATGATCAACCTAGATAGCATATTAAAAAGCAGAGACATTACTTTGTCAGCAAAGGTCTGTCTAGTCAAGGCTTTGGTTTTTCCAGTAGTCATGTATGGATGTGAGAGTTGGACTGTAAAGAAAGCTGAGAGCCAAAGAATTAATGCTTTTGAACTGTGGTGTTGTAGAAGACTCTTGAGAGTCCCTTGGACTGCAAGGAGATCCAACCAGTCCATTCTGAAGGAGATCAACTCTGGGATTTCTTTGGAAGGAATGATGCGAAAGCTGAAACTCCAGTACTTTGGCGACCTCTTGTGAAGAGTTGACTCATTGGAAGAGACTCTGATGCTGGGAGAGAAGGGGACGACAGAGGATGAGATGGCTGGATGGCATCACCGACTTGATGGACATGAGTTTGGGTGGACTCCGGGAGTTGGTGATGGACAGAGAGGCCTGGCTTGCTGTGGTTCATGGAGTCACAAAGATCTAGATATGACTGAGTGACTGAAATGAACTGAACTGAACTGATAGAGAGATCTGAAATATGTTATATTGAACTGAAGAATCACTAGGACTAATAATATGCAAAAAAGATTTATAGCTTGTGAAAGCCACATATGGAAGCTTTTGTATTATTTTGGTGATAAAAAAGCTATGGCTACAAAGAGATTTCATAACCTGAGGCTACAAAAGTGCATGTATGCAGGCTTGTGTGAATACGCAAACAAACACACAGAGTATGTATTGCTGTCTTCACTGGGTTGGCCAGTATCCTTGGTAAGGTCTTTAATATCTTCCATTTGGATTACTGCCATTTCCAATTATTTTTTCTTCCTATTTGTGATTCTCTCCTAGTGTGCAATGTGCTACATTAATTTCAAGACAGCTTTTCTTTTAGTAATTTCAGTTTACCACTTAGTAACTTGCTAGATCTTGGTCAACTCATTTTAACTCTTGAAAACACAGCTTATTCCTCTTTAAAATGTGGCTGATGACACTTAACCTCACAGAGGTGTAAGAAAGTGAAGATCAAGTACATGAAAGACCTTCACAGGTACAAATCATTATATAAATAGACATTTTATTCTTAAATATTCTATTATGTCATCTCCATAAAATTAAAAAAAATTTTCTACAGCATTAAGATTTAAGTCATCTTAGTTTTTAAAAGCTTTTCTGATTCCAGAAGAGCTTCCTGATGCTCCATTCATGATCCTCTCTGATTCAGTGCATCTGCTCATTATGCTCTGATAGTTGACCCAATGAAGGTTGTGCCCCTATTGCTATGATGACTTTCATCTTAAAAAACATTTTCCTTTTATCTTTAACTACCTGCCCCTTCTGTTGAGTCCACTGATAGTGGAACTCCTCAAATGTCCCTATTAACTCTCTAAACTTTTTCACCTTCTACTCTTTCCACAGTGTTTGACATGGTACTCACTTGTTCCTTCCTGAGATACCTTTCTAACTTGAAATCTAGGACACTGCTGTCTCTTGGTTCTTATGATTCAGTCACTGCTTCTTCTTAATCTCCGTTCTAAGGTCCTGCTAATCTTGTGTAAACATTGGAGTGTCTCAGAGTTCAACATCTTCCTTATCTCATGCCCTTCCCAGGTGAGCTCATTCTGTTCCATAACATTAATTATCACTTATAATTAACTTATAAGGGATTATAAGTTATAACTTATAAGGGCTTCCCTGGGGGCTCACCTGGTAAAGAATTCCCCTTGCAATGGTGGAGACCTAGGTTCGATCCCTGGGTTGGGAAGACATTTATAAATCCACTATTTACCTCCAGTCCCAACTTGTCCTTTAAACTTAGGGCTCACCTATTAACTTTCCTTCTGAAAATCCACATTTAGACGTCTGACAGTGATCTCAAACTTAACATGTCTAAAACCTAACTTTTAAATTTTTTTTTTTTTTTGACCATGCCACACAACATGTGGGATCTTACTTTCTCAAGCAAGGATTGAACCCATGCCCTTTGCACTGGCAGCAGAGTCCCAACCACTGGACCACCAGGGGAGTGCCCCTAACTTTTAATTTTTATCTCCTCCAAACTTGTTCCTTTTTCAGACATTCCCATCTTGGTAACTGAAAAGCCATCCCTCCACTTCATCTAGTCAAAATTGCTTGAAACCATCTTAGACTTCTCTCCATCTTTTATATACCATATGAAGTCTGTATTAGTATCATGAGGCTGCTGTTAACAAATTATCTCAAACAGTATCTGAAGACAACAGAAATTTATTCTTTCACAGTCCTGGAGACCAGATGTCCAAAATCTGTTTCAGTTCAGTTTAGTCACTCACTTGTGTCCAACTCTTTGTGACCCCATGGACTGGAGCACTTCTGGCTTCCCTGCCTATCACCAACTCCTGGAGCTTACTCAAACTCATGCCCATCGAGTTAGTGATGCCATCTGACTGTCTCATCCTCTGTCATCCCCTTCTTCTCCCACCTTCAATCTTTCCCAGCATCAGGGTTTTTTTCCAATGAGTCAGTTCTTCACATCAGGTGGCCAAAGTATTGGAGTTTCAGCTTTGGCATCAGTCCTTCCAATGAATATTTGGGACTGATTTCCTTTAGGATTGACTGGTTTGATCTCCTTGCACTCCAAGGGACTCTCAAGAGTCTTCCCTAACACCACAGTTCAAAAGCATCGATTCTTCAAGGCTCAGCTTTCTTTATAGTCCATCCAACTCTCACATCCATGCATGACTACTGGAAAAACCATAGCTTTGACTAGATGGACATTTGTTGGCAAAGTGATGTCTCTGCTTTTCAGTATGCTGGCTAGGTTGGTCATAGCTTTTCTTCCAAGGAGCAAGCATCTTTTAATTTCATGGCTGTAGTCACCATCTGCAGTGATTTTGGAGCCAAGAAAATAACTCTCACTGTTTCCCCATCTATTTGCCATGAAGTGTTTAACAGAGCCCAAATAAAAAATTCGGGAGCTCTAGGCTAGATCAAATCTGTTCCTTGCCTCTTCCAGCGTCTAGTATCTCCTGGCGCCCCTTGACTTGTGGCCAGAGCCCTCACAGCCTCAGAGTCTCTGCCTCCGTGGTCACATTGCTGCCTCCTCTTTTTTATGCTTATGGAAATTCCCTCTACCTCTTATCGCATTTATGATTGCACTTCATGCCCACCTGCATAATTCAGGATTATCACCTTCTCCTAAAGTCTTTAACTTAATTATACCTGTGTGTTACTTGCTCAGTCGTGTCCAACTCTTGGTGACTCCATGGATTGTAACCCGCCAGGCTCCTCTGTCCATAGGATTCTCCAGGCAAAAATACTGGAGTGGATTGCCATTTCCTTCTCCAAGGGATCTGCCTGACCCAGGGATTGAAGCTAGGTCTCCTGCACTGCAGGCAGATTCTTTACCATCTGAGCCACCAGGAAAGCCCCTATGAATCAGATATCACAACATAAAACTCACTAATTGTAAACAACAGTTGGAATTAAATTGAAAAATACTGGAGTGGATTGCCATTTCCTTCTCCAAGGGATCTGCCTGACCCAGGGATTGAAGCTAGGTCTCCTGCACTGCAGGCAGATTCTTTACCATCTGAGCCGCCAGGAAAGCCCCTATGAATCAGATATCACAACATAAAACTCACTAATTGTAAACAACAGTTGGAATTAAATTGAAAAGGGTTTTGTTCTCATTTATTTTTTCTTTTGGTTTCAGGAATTAGAGATAAGATATTCTACATAGGTGATCCAGAGAGCTCTGTCGAAAGGTATAGGAGGAATTTTCTCAGGGCAAGAATTCTTAAAGAGATAATTTTTTTCTTGAAGCTTTCTTTGGAGTTTAAGGAATATTGTGACCACGTTGTCAAACATTGTGTTTCTCTGTGGTCACAGTTTCGCAGGCAGAATTTAGATGAGATAGTATTCAAATTTGCCCTGATAACAAGGGCAGATTGTCCCTCTGGGGAAGTAGGGTCTTAGTTTGATCAGCCCCAGGCTCTTGATTAAAGGAAGAAATTCTGGACATAAGGGAACTTTATTTCATTTTTCTATCCTGTGTCAATAAAGATCTAATTTTTTAAGCCATTTTCCTTGTTATTGGATCATAGCTATAGAGTGACCAGTTCAAAAATAGTTTTTTTTTTTTTTCTAGGATTTCCCAGGTGGAGTGTGCAACCTTAGAGTGAGCGATTCCCATATTAGCTTCAGCAGGTTGTACCAGATGTCTGTGTGCTCAAACCAAACCAAACTGAACCAAAACTTCACTAGCCAGGAGTCATACTCCAAATGAAACAAAAGGCAAAGAGATGCCCAGAAATCAAAGCCAAGTAGCAAGAGTGCTCCAAAATGATACCAGAAATCAAAAGCCAAATGTCACTGTGGACTAAAAAAGATGTACAACTTGAGAGTTGCAAATTAAGTTTTATTTGGGACAAAATGAGGACTGCAGCCCAGGACTGCTCCAAAGTGGCAGTGAGAGAAGGTCAATATATAAGGTTTTGGTGAAAGAGGAGTCTAATACCTTGAAGCACTCATTTTACAAAAGGTTATGTGTTATTCATGAGGATGTGATGTCACCGTGAAGTGGTTTAGTGGTTCTCTAGCTATGTGGAGATGTAAGGATTGAAATCATAAAATCTGTTTCTAAAAACATCCAACTATCTAAAGACTTGTCTCAATAGATTCCCTGAAGCAGAGTGCCTTATTCTACCTTGAACTTCCTCAGGGGGTGTTGAAAGTCAATAGCTATGGGATATGGGGTTCAGTCTCCACAGAGGCAGATGGCAAATGCCTTTGTTGTTCAGTCATTGGCAATGCTCTTGGTGAGTGCCAATTTGTAGTTGACAGCATAAATGCCAAATGTGACTTCCCAGTTCCATTAGACTTGTGACCTGGCACAGTCAGTGCTAGCAGCTTTTTTCAGTTCTGATATAGGTTTTTTAGGTAGAGTAGGAAGCAGGAGTCCAAAATGGTGGTGGCTAAAAGACAAGGAAGGGAAAAGCGCGCGAAAATAGAACAAAGAAAGGTCAAAGGAGGACCTGAGTGAGGACCTCAGGTAGAACAAACAGCACTCCTGGCTAGCCCAATTTACATAAGGAAGGCCCAGAGGGAGGAAACAACACATAAAAAGATGAGCCAAAGCACAGCGCGCTCTCTCTCCTGCATGCTGGCATGCTCCCCCACTCTCTTCTCTTCGGTCCTTGGGTCAGCATGCCCTCACACCTTGAGGATGGATTCTCTTGCTTTTTTCTAAATTAAATAGAGCTGTAACACTGATTTGTCTAAGAGCTATATATAACACGGTCTGTCCAAGAACGGGAGCTGTGATGCGCTGAGGTCTTTAACGTCTGTCACTCCAAATCTTTGTTATGATGAACCAGAACCAAGAAGCGTACACTCGCCTGATTGTTTCAAGTAGTTTTTTGTTGATTTTCTGTGAAGAAGCTACTCTATCATTTCCTCTTTTAGAAGCATCTAGATACCAGTCAAAGTAAGCACGGCCAGCCTTTTCTGACTGTGCACACAAAAATATCTATTTTAGAATATCAAAAGAACCTCAATTTGGCCATTTTAGGTTGAGATCTCTTTTAGTATAATTTCTCCAATTAACTACACACTTGCAAGTATGAACCCCATATGTATCGTACATGAGTCTGGCTGCAGTGTTGGTCAGAGGCTGGCTTCTTGACACCCTTTTGTTTCTGCCTTTGAGACATTTTGTTGCCCATTTGAAGCTGAATTTGTTAGGGGTAAAATCACTAGTGAACTTGTGTAATGAGTCCATGCCCTGCTTGTGAGCTTAACTCCTCCAGAAGTCACTCCAGAGTTGTTTCAGCTTGTCTTACATGTCTCAGATTTTGCCTGCAGCAATCTAAGACCACTGTAGTTGTTCAGGTCACTGATTGGCCAGTTCTAATGTGTGACCCCTGGATAAACAAGCATTTTAATTAATGAGTGGGTTTCCCTATGGGACCACTGCACAGTATGACTAGGCCTCCACCACTTCCGTGAATTTCTCAGTCACTTGAGAAAACCAAAGCTGGCCAGGAGGAGTTTTTTCCCTTTTCTTCAGAACAAAGCTCTCATATACTTGCCTCACTTTTATACTGACAAATTCTATAATGGCAGTCAAATTGAGGAAAAGTGTCAGATCAGCCTCTTATTTAACCACCCAGCCAAGATCATAGTCCCCTACAACAGAGCAACCTTGGCATCATTCAGCTGAGCCCCAGGTACTTCTCAATTTTTTCCCAATCAAGCCTCTTACCCAGTACCTTTTCACTGGGTAGGCAATTTCCAAAGCTCTCATATATTTGCCTCCTTTTATACTGACAAATTCTATAATGGCAGTCAAATTGAGGAAAAGTGTCAGATCAGCCTCTTATTTAACCACCCAGCCAAGATCATAGTCCCCTACAACAGAGCAACCTTGGCATCATTCAGCTGAGCCCCAGGTACTTCTCAATTTTTTCCCAATCAAGCCTCTTACCCAGTACCTTTTCACTGGGTAGGCAATTTCCCTGGCATCTTTCATCAAGCCTCCTAACCAGCATCTTTTGACTGGGTGGGAATTTTTATCCTTCAACCAAGCCCTACTCAGTGTCTAGACCATGAGGAGTATATCCCAGATGTTTCACCCGTCCTCTCTCCCCCCAGTATCTTTCCTACTGGGAGGAGGCAGGTAACCTGTTCCATCACCAAATAAAACTCAGAATCTCAACCAATAATTATACCTACACAGACCTTTTTTTCCAAAAGTGGTAACACGTCTAGAAACCAGAGACTAGGATCTGATATTTTGGGGTGGTTATTATTCAGCCTACCACAGTATCCATTAACAAATTCTGACAGTTCTGTCCTCAAAATATGTCCAGAATCTAATCATTTTTCACTGTTTCTACAGCCATTACCTACTGCATTACCTCTCAGGTGGATTATCATTTAACTAGTCTTCCTGCTGCAGAGTTTATCCTGTTCAATTAATTGTCAAAGCAACAACCAGGAAAATCCTTTAAAAAGTTCAATCAGTTATGTTTGAAGTTATGTTTCTGCTCATAATATTCTAAAAATTAATATTTTTCTCAAAATAAGATTAAAAGTTTTAACCAGGCTTTACCAGGTTCTCTTTAATCTAGTTTCTGATCACCTTTCTGTCAATCAATCAGTTCAGTTGCTCAGTTGTGTCCAACTCTTTGCAACCCCATGAACTGCAGGCAGACCTTCCTGTCCATCACAAACTCCTGGAGTTCACCCAAACTCATGTCCATCGAGACAGTGATGCCTTCCAACCATCTCATCCTCTGTCGTCCCCTTCTCCTCCTGTCCTCAATCTTTCCCAGCATCAGGGTCTTTTCAAAATCCCACTTGAGTTCACATTCCAGGATGTCTGGGTCTAGGTGAATGATCACATCATCATGATTATCTGGGTTGTGAAGATTTTTTTTGTACAATTCTTCTGTGTATCTTGTCACCTCTTCTTAATATCTTCTGCTTCTGTTTAAGTCCAAACCATTTCTGTCCTTCATCGAGCCCATTTTTGCCTGAAATGTTTCCTTAGTATCTGTGAGTTTCTTGAAGAGATATCTAGTCTTTCCCATTCTGTTTTCCTCTATTTCTTTGCCTTGATCCTTTAAGAAGGCGTTCTTATCTCTCCTTGCTACTCTTTGGAGCTCTGCATTCAGATGCTTATATCATTCCTTTTCTCCTTTGCTTTTCACTTCTCTTCTTTTCACAGCTATTTGTCGGGACTCCTCAGACAGCCATTTTACCTTTTTGCATTTCTTTTCCATGGGGATGATCTTGATCCCTGTCTCCTGTACAGTGTCATGAACCTCCGTCCATAGTTCATCAGGCACTCTGTCAGATCTAGTCCCTTAAATCTATTTCTTCCTCCACTGGTTAGTCATAAGGGATTTGATTTAGGTCATACCTGAATGGTCTAGTGGCTTTCCCCACTTTCTTCAATTTAATTCTGAATTTGGCAATAAGGAGTTCATGATCTGAGCCACAGTCAGCTCCTGGTCTTGTTTTTGTTGACTGTATAGAGTTTTTCCATCTTTGGCTGCAAAGAATATATTCAATCTGATTTCAACTTTAGCCATCTAGTAATGTCCATGTGTAGAGTTTTCTCTTGTGTTGGTGGAAGAGGGTAATTGCTATGACCAGTGTGTTCTCTTGGCAAAAGTCTATTAGCCTTTGTCCTGCTTCATTCCGTATTCCAAGGCCAAATTTGGCTGTTACTCCAGGTGTTTCTTGACTTCCTACTTTTGCATTCCAGTTCCCTATAATGAAAAGGACATCTTTTTTGGGTGTTAGTTCTAAAAGGTCTTATTTTCTCTTGTGTTGGTGGAAGAGGGTAATTGCTATGACCAGTGTGTTCTCTTGGCAAAAGTCTATTAGCCTTTGTCCTGCTTCATTCCGTATTCCAAGGCCAAATTTGGCTGTTACTCCAGGTGTTTCTTGACTTCCTACTTTTGCATTCCAGTTCCCTGTAATGAAAAGGACATCTTTTTTGGGTGTTAGTTCTAAAAGGTCTTGTAGATCTTCATAGAACCATCTAACTTCAGCTTCTTCAACATTATGGGTCAGGGCATAGACTTGGATTACCGTGATATTGAATAGTTTGCCTTGGAAACGAACACAGATCATTCTGTCATATTTGAGATTGCATCCAATACTGCATTTCGGACTCCTGTTGACTATGATGGCTATTCCATTTCTTCTAAGGGATTCCTGCCCAAGTGGTAGATATAATGGTCATTTAAGTTACATTCACCCATTCCAGTCCATCTTAGTTCGCTGATTCCTAGAATGTCGATGTTCACTCTTGTCATCTCCTATTTAACCACTTTCAATTTGCCTTGATTCACGGACCTAACATTCCAGGTTCCTATGCAATATTGCTTTTTACAGCATTGGACCTTGCTCCTAACACCAGTCCCATCCACAACTAGGTGTTTTTTTGCTTTGACGCCATCCCTTCATTCTTTTGGAATTATTTCTCCACTGATCTTCAGAAGCATATTGGGCACCTACTGACCTGGCAAGTTCATCTTTCAGTGTCTTATCTTTTTGCCTTTTCCTAATGTTCATGGGGTTCTCAAGGCAGGAATATTAAAGTGGTTTGCCATTACCTTCTCCAGTGGACCACATTCTGTGAAACCTCTCCACCATGACCCGTCTGTCTTGGGTGGCCCACACGGCATGGCTTAGTTTCACTGAGTTAGACAATGCTGTGGTCTGTGTGATGAGATTGGCTAGTTGTCTGTGATTGTGGTTTCAGTATACCTGCCTTCTGATGCCCTCTCTCAGTGTCTATCATCTTATTTGGGTTTCTTTTACCTTGGATGATGGGTATCTCTTCATGGCTGCTCTAGCAAAGCGCAACTGCTGCTGACTAATTTTTTATTACTAATTCTTTTCTAGGTTACTCAGTGAAAGACATGCTTCTCTTCCAGAACTCATCAAACATCTTCCCACCTCATGCATTTTTGTCTTGTCTGGAAGACTCCTCCTCAAGTTATCTTCATGATTTCTTCTTTCAGTTTATTCAAGTTCTTACTCAAGCAGTGTATTTTCATGGCAATTTTGCCTTACCATTCAGTACGAAAAGCAAGCTTTTTCTCTCCATCACTTTCAATCTCTAAATGTGCTTTTTTTCCCCTCTCTTTATATTGCTTATCACTTCTAGTACACATATGTTTGTTTATTAAGATTTTATTTCATAAGATGATACAGAAAAACCCAAATGAATTTTTGGCCAACACAATGTTTACTGCCATCCTTCCACAATACTATGTCAGATGTATGTCAGGTCTTGTTTCTCAATTGGCATATGGTCAGCACTCAGTTTTTTAAAAGGTTCTAGAAGATACTATGGATGTAATTGCAATATATAAAATAAGATACTAAGTATCACCTAATGAAAATGATGAACAGCATTTATTTCCTTGTTAAATACATACAAAGTCATAAAATCTGCATATTTAATAGAATGCTGTCCTGATATTCTTTTGTTTTAGTGTTGACTGGTAATGAAAGTCTGAGAACAAGAAATTCTAAGTGCCCTCACATTCCTGAGTGAGGTGTTGATTACCTATGCACATCTGCAAAGGTAACAGTTGCAAATCAGCTTTGTAATTTTCAGTTCAACAAATTTCTCAGTAGCATTTCAAAATTGGAAGGTGAGAGAGGTATTTTATAGAGATTGTCTCTATGGAGACAGTTATTGGACTTTGAGCAAAGTCTGACTTCACCCTACCCAGTCCCATGCCTTCCAAATGAAGTGGAAGTGATGTGAGAATGGCTTCAAACAAACCATGCATGGAGTGTGACTGCAAATCCTTCAGTTTCATTGCATCATGTCTATTTCTCACATTTGTCATTGTACTTTATCTGCCAAATTTCTGTAAGCTACCTCAGGGAAGTTAATATGTGTTTCCCAGCTCTTCACTGCATCTTTAGAGCCCAATGCTCAGGATCTAGGACGCTTACACATAGTAGGTATTTAATAAATATCTCGTGATTTAATGAATTAGTGAATTAAGTATTCAGTTATGTAGAAGATAAATATGGATAATGATTTTTCACTCTTTAAAACAAAATATGAAGTGATAGCTTTATATTGATTAATCCAATATATCCTCCCACATCTAGTTCTAGCAGTTAGCACCCATATTTAATTTTTTTCTATTCTCCTTATACAGGAGGAAAAACATGAACTGTTTTTGAAGTAATCTTTATGAATCAAAGTTGAATCCATTGCAGAATATGTAATAGAGGTGATTCACTGTGACAACAAAAATAAATAGTTCCACAATGATTTTGAGACATTCCAAATGTTTTGGTGTGGCATTTTAATAAAAATGTTTTCTAAATTACCAATGTCAAATAAATTTGCTTTATATAGAGTTCTAGTATATATTGTACCTGAAGCATTTGAAAGAAAACTGCATGGTTTACAATGGCAAATTTTCTAAGTAAAATATAACATATGGTTTGAGTAACTGAGTTGAAGGGTTTTTATTTCAAAACCTGAACATAATGCCAAGAGCCAAGTCATCTTCTCTTAATGAGGGAAAATGCCATCATTTAGTGATAATTTTTATTATTTTGTGGAATCTAAATATATAACTCTTTCAGCTCCAGTGGTTGTAGTTCCAGCAATATAACATCCCGTATTTGTTGTCTCTTCTCCAGATCTATAAAGGGCCCATAAAGTGGAAATAGAAGCAACAGAGGCAGAATGAGACTCTGTTATATGGTTCTTTAATTTATTCATGTAGTCAACAAACAAAATTCCTTTAATCAGATTACAGTCTAAGGAGTAAACAATTGAGATTCAGCCATCCAATTAACTGACATTGCCTCTTCTTGTTTCCAATGTAGCCAGGAGCAGGGCTTGTTTAAACATATTTTGCATACTAATCACCATGGAATCTTGTTAAAATGCAGATTCTGATTCAGTTAGTCTGCAAAGGAGCAAAGATAGTGCATTTCTAACAAGCTTCAAATGGCTTACATACTGCTGAATCCCAGGGACGGGGGAGCCTGGTGGGCCGCCATCTATGGGGTCACACAGATTCGGACATGACTGAAGTGACTTAGCAGCAGCAGCAGCAGCCCTGAGACCATATTTTGAGTAGTGAAGAGCTAGAGTCCTAAGACCATAAGGTCACTGAAGACTGCTGGCTCTTTCCTGGAGCTCTGAGTTCTGTTGGATGGCACTAAGTATTTGTGTTGGAAAGGTGAGATGTACCATGTCTCCATAGTTGTTTTCTATTTCCTTTCAAACTTCAGTTTACCACTGGCTGGTAGCCCTGATTTTATAAGTGGTACCATTCTTCTCCCAGTTACAAATGCTTGAGAGTTCCAAGTTGTCTCTGACTGCCCCTTCAGACTTTTCCTCCATCTCCTACATTCAATTATATGGAAAAGATCCCTAAACCAGGCCCGTGCCTGCCTCTCTGGTCACCTGTCCCCATTGTTCATCATCATCACCAGCATATACCAAGAACTTGCAATATAGGCATTATATTCATTTGCTGTTATTGTTGTTGTTGTTCAGTCGCTAAATCGTTTCCAACTCTTTGTGACCCTATGGTCTGTAGCCCACCAGGCTCTTCTGTCCATGGGATTCTCCAGACAAGTATACTGCAGTGGTTTGCCATGCCCTCCTCCAGGGGACCTTCCTGACCCAAGAATCGAACCTTCATCTGTTGCATCTCCTGCATTGGCAGGCAGATTCTTTACCACTGAGCCACCTGGGAAGCCCGCTTGTATTCAAATGCCTTTTTCATACCCAATCCTTCATAACAAGTCTTTTGCCCTTTCCTCTGGTTTAAAGTAGTTTGGTTTTACTACATCTTTTTTTTTTTTCCCCCCCTTATGGTATTATAAATTCTTTTCTGAAATTAGATAAGACAGAAGGAAAATAAGAGGAAAGGCAGGCAGGAAGCAATAATGATTGAAAAAATATTGCTGTCTGTGTTTAATTTCTACTGTAGACTTCCCACTTCCACTTGAAAGGTATTGGAGGGCACCACTCTATGACACTTGGGCACTAAGATTTAGGTGCTTTGGGCAGTTTCTCATGTTTCTCCTCATGGAGTAATGGGCACGCTGCAGAGCTCCACACTTTCATATGGGTACTGGGATATAGAATGAATTATTAATAGGAGTGATCTCAATGGGCTGAGAACTAGAATTAGCTCACTTCTTTTTCTAGGATTCAATGCTGGATATTGTTAAACCACACTGGGCATGGGGGAGAATGGTTCTTAACAGTAATAAATTTTTTTTTTTTTTTTTTCAATCTTGTGATGGGTCTCAATGTGGATTTAATTTAAAAAAAAAAAAAAAATTGGGACTTCCTGACCTAAAACAAGCTGACTGCCAGATATTTCTCCAGCAAAGACAGATTTATTCAGGATCAGCAGAGAATTGTAAATTCAAGATCTGCAATTATGATAAGCCACATACAAATACCAAAGGGCAAGAGAAGGAGAACTCTTTTATAGAGGGGAAAAAGAAGTTGGGAGTAAACAACTAGTCTGGCTTTTTATTGGCTGAGTTTATTGGCCAGGACAGTAGTCCTTTCTTTTGTTGTGCTTTGCCATTGTCTCAGGGCATAAGAGCTCTACCTTCCACTCTCTTGACTCTATTTAATTGAGATTTCTGTTTATTAACCTCAATTTCACATATTTTAGAATAATTTATATATATTTTGCAGAAAAAAAAGGGAAGGGGGTGAGTAAAGGAGGCTGAGTTGAATTTATATCTCTTGTAATACCTCACATTGGTTGCAAAACAAATAACATAAATTAATTGATTCATCATTTTAGAAGCCCCTACAGATCTCTTATTTTAGGTTTACTCCCTTCTTTTCGACAAAAAAAAAAAAAAAAAAAGCCAAAGACAACAATAGTAATCTCACTCATTGTCCAGAAATGCTGTAATTTCTCATGTAGCTGCACACAGTAAAAGCCCCACTTAGAAAACAGTAGTGCTTAGTTCTCTTCTCTGTTTCCTCTGAATACAATCTTTCTTGCTCACCTCTTGGCTAACCCTTCTCTCCAGCACTACCTCCAGTTTTGTCCCCTTCTGATTTTAAGATTTTCAAAACTCATTCAAAATTCACTCTTAAGTGCAGGTTCCTAATTAAGAATGACATCTGTATTCCTCCTAACCCTCCTAACCTGCATCCTTGTAAGTTTTGGGTAAAAGATTCCACCATCCTTTGCTCCTTAGGACTCACCCCACAACAAGATGAGTCTATGGTTAGGGAGGGGGTATTTATTTAATGACTATAATGTTTTTTATTTTCTTCCCGATTATTTTCCTAGGTATAGATACTCATCCCAATGTTAAAGTATCTATATGTTTAAAAAATAAGCAGTATATAGGAGAAACATTTGGATAGTCAATTAAAAGTTTGCTCAATCAGAAAGCTTAGGAATCATCTATCATCAATTATACTTTTAAGGAAAAAATCTCCTTCCTCCTTTTTTTTTTCCCCATCAACTCTAATATTAAAATGTCTTATGCCTGAATTTTCTTTGCCTCCCTGATAGCTCAGATGGAAAAGAATCTGCCTGCAATGCAGAGGACCCAGTTTCAATCCCTGAGTCGGGAAGATCCCTTGGAGAAGGAAATGGCAATCCACTCAGGTATTCTTGCCTGGAGAATCTCATGGACAGAGGAGCCTGGTGGGCTACAGTACATGGGTTTGCAAAGAGTTGGACATGACTGAATGGCTAACTTTCACATAATTCTCTGAGACCCTAACAATAATCTCTAATTGAAACCATTTGCTAATATCACTATTTGTCATGAGAGTCTATCATTCTTTGCTGATAAGCCAAATTGCCATAAGAATCACCTTCACCCAGAATCTGAGCTTCTGTCACTTTTACTCACTGATTCTAGTTCTGAGTCCAAAACCAATTTTCTTTCATGTTGTATCTTTTCCAATGGTTGAAGAAAATGGTTATAATTTTTTCCATTATTTTAAGCAAAATACAATGTTTCAATAATTTCTACCATTCCTCATATAACTGCTTTTTTAAATTTGATACTAAAATTATTGCTTTTCAATTACAGGCTCTAGCAGAAGTCTGCTTAGGTTGAATTCCAGCTCTGCCATCTACTCCTTGTGTAATCTAATGTTCTAGTGTCTGCTCCCTCATCTACAAAATGGGAATAGAAATAATACTACCTAGGGGAATATTGGGAATATATGTAAAATGTTGTGTGTGTTAAGTCACTTCAGTCAGGTCCAACTCTTTGCCACCCTATGGACTGTAGCCTACCAGACTTCTCTGTCCAGGCAAGAATACTGGAGTGGGTTGCCATGCCCTCCTCCAGGGGATCTGCATGACTCAAGGATTGACTCGTGTCTCTTATGTTTCCTGCATTGACAGGCATGTTCTTTACCACTAGAGCCTATTAAAAAACAAAACAAAACTCATTGCAATGCATGAGGTAGAGTTTAGAGAAGTTCGAGAATAAAAATGGAAATAGCTGCTTCTTCTCTTGTAGAAATTTTATTTCTATCCAAAAAATAAAGACTCCACTGGCTAAGTCTCCTTCAAGCTGTAGTTAAACAATGAACATTTAAAGCCAAACTGCATGACTTTACACCAATTCTTACTACAGTTGACACTTTTTCGGTACATTGTTTAGGAGTTTTGAATTCTCCCTGAAACCTAAAATATTTAGGTTTCTTGATTATGACTAGCCACTTAACTGATATTAGCTCATGGTTCTATTTATTGTGCTTCTTTAATATTCATTAACTGCAAACTGAGACACCAGAAACCTTTGAAAGCAGGGTCCCCAACCCATCCCCACCCCTTAGAGTCCCAGCGAAAGTTTATGACTTTAGAATTCATGTATAACATATGCAAACTTATAGGCCACTGAATCTCTCCTCTTGCAAGCCATTTTTTAACACAGTGCTTTATAATTAACAATGGCAACCCACTCCAGCACTCTTGCTTGGAAAATCTCATGGATGGAGGAGCCTGGTAGGCTGCAGTCCATGAGGTCACTAAGAGTCAGGCCTGACTGAGCGACTTCACCTTCACTTTTCATTTTCATGCACTGGAGAAGGAAATGGCAACTCACTCCAGTATTTTTGCCTAGAGAATTCCAGGGACAGAGGAGCCTAGTGGGCTGCTGTCTATGGGGTCGCACAGAGTCGGACACAACTGAAGTGACTTAGCAGCAGCAGCATTTTTCCAAATGGTGATGCTATTTGAAGTCATCATTTTCAACTAGTCAAAATGTCTGCTTTCTATGACTGCTGAAGTCAATTTGACTGGTGTTCCACAGCTTTACAATAGAGTCTACTGCAGGTATTGCTCTTAGCAGTTTTTTAAATAGGGAGTTATAAAGGCAATCACCTGATTTCTGATGTGTAGGCATCCTTTCCTACATGACTCCATCAAGGAAGGCTGAGACTCAGGCTGTTCCAATCTGCATAATTTATTGAGTTGAGGCCTATTTTCACTGTTGAGAAGCCAAATCCCTTAGGTAGCCTTGCCAGAAAACTCTTCCACTCATTCTTTCTCATCCCCAAGGACTTGGCTTCCCTTATTAACAAAAAGCAGGAAACAAGCTCCTATTTGTGAGGTAATGTCTTTTACATGAACAGAAGTTGAATTCTCAAAGAGAATTGTCTCTTTTCAAGTGGTTTGTTTTCTGTTCATATCTCCAATGTGCATGAACTTGATGGTTGAGGTAAGCCTTCCAAAGCATCTGTTGAGTTCAAGTGACTATGCTGACTGTGCTCCTGATAAAATATATCTTTCTTCTGGGTCTAAACTTTCTAAATGTTAACAAATATTGAAGGTCAGGAGGGCAATTTTCTCTCTAATTACTTCTGTACAAGACTTTTGGTGGGTGGAGGTGGGAGCCTGGGAGTAAAATCTGTAAATCCTACTTTTAAAACATTATAAGATTATAATTACAAATTAGTTTTGCATGATAGAGCATATGTTAACTCATTTTTTTTTTTTTTTGCATTATGACAAGGCATGAGGATGGTAGAAAAAGAAATTGGATGAAAGTTAGAAGATCCAGGAAGTAGTGCTGGGTAAAGTATGGCCTTGTGAAATGAAATTTCCTCTCTGCCTACAAATTTCTCATAGAAGAAGAAGAATCTGGCCTCATATCCATTTCTATAGGTTTTCCCAGCTTCAGTACTTTAGAAAATATAGACTGAGGTCTCACCTTGAATAAATGCAGCATAGGGAGTATAGAGACTGAGAAAAGTAGAAACAGGAAATAAATCTGAGGGTAAGGAAATGTTTCTAGACCCTGAAGATCAGTAATAGAGGAGCAAAAGAGAGAAGTATGCTGTGTAAAGTGTGGTATGGCTTTGCCTGAGCATCTATTTCCGTATAACAAAAGAGAGAGAAATTTTATGCTTAGAGATATGGAGAGAGGTTACGTCACTAAACTTGCCTTCCTATCTTTCTACTTTTTCTTATTTTCCACCCGTGGAAGCTATGAGATCTGTACCTAAAGAGTAAGACATATGCAGAGAATCGGACTAAAATATGGTGTGATACTGCATGTGCACTGAGTGTTCTGTGGCACACTTGATTTTGAATACTGCAAAGACCATGGAATGTTCTGGTACTAATTGTCCCATGGTTTATGGGATCATATGGAGAATGCAAAGGCATCATGTTTTACTGCCAAGAGGAGCTCTGCTAAATGTCTTTCTTAGGTTACATGGAATGAAGGAAATGATGGACTAGGGTGGCTTGAGAAACATTAGGAAATGTTTACATACCAGTTTCATGGGAGAAGGCAGAAAAATGTAGCACATTTAGTTTGAAAACTTTTTTAATTAACTTATTTTTATTTAGTTGTTGTTTATGTTCAAATTGCTTATAATTGTCCTTTTGCCATCACCAAAACAATTCAAATCCCATGAAAAATAATGACTGGGGCATTATCAAGAGAGACAGGCAGAGTGAAGACTAAAAATCTTCTTTTAGGCTTTATCTGGTATTTTATCATCTTGTGTGGGCTCTTATAATCCTGGGACATTTTGCAGTTGTCTATGAAAACTAAAAAAGGCTCCAATTCTAGCAGATTCCACAGTTCAGTTCAGTTCAGTCACTCAGTCATGTCAGACTCTTTGTGACCCCATGGACTGCAGCGCATCAGACTTCCCTGGAGCTTGCTCAAACTCATGTCCACCGAGTTGGTGATGCCATCCAACCATCTCATCTTCTGTTGTCCCCTTCTCCATCTGCCTTCAATCTTTCCCACTTTCAAGGTCTTTCTCAAGAAAATCATATTGTTTATCAATACTCATATAGGTTACAAAACCATAAGATAAAAGAAGAAAGTGATTATGAGAAAGGTTGAAATAGTGGCTCTATCTGTTGTGAGCATCCTGATTCCACATCCTATTACCAAATACATTACTTACGTTCGTTGCTGTTGTTGTGCAGTCACTAAGTTATGTCCAACTCTTGCAGCCCCCTGGACTTCAGGTTCCCCTGTCCTCCACCATCTCCTGGTGTTTGCTCAAAATCATGTCCATCGAGTCAGTGATGCTATTGAATCAGCTCATCCTCTGTTTTCCCCTTCTCCTTTTGCCTTCAGTTTTTCCCAGCATCAGGGTCTTTCCCAGTGAGTTGGCTCTTTGTATCAAGTGGCCAAACAATTGGAGCTTTAGCTTCAGCTTCAGTATCAGTCCTTTCAATGAATATTCAGCATTGACTTCCTTTAGGATTGGCAGGTTGGATCTCCTTGCAGTCCAAATGATTATCAAAAGTCTTTTCCAACACCACAGTTTGAAGCATTAATTCTTCAGCACTCAGACTTCTTTGTGATCCAACTCTCACATCCGTACATGACTACTATACATCATCGGATGAAAGATATTAGATTACTTAACATTGACATAGAAAACGGGACCCAAATTTGACTTCTTAAAATATCTTAAAACAAAATGAATAAAGTGTATCATTAAATGACCCTTTCTGTGAAGAAGAAAAAGGGGAACAATGGAGAGCTTTATAATATAAGACTTATAACTATAAGACTAAAGGGAGGAAGAATAAATTTGTGAATACATTTTGGAAAGTTCTATCAATTTTTAGACCTTTGACCTGTTATTTTTGTGACTTTCAGCTCAATTTCAATTCCATAAGATGCATTCAGTTCAGTTCAGTCACTCCATCGTGTCTGACTCTTTGTGATCCCATGAACCAAAGCACAGGCCTCCCTGTCCATCACCAACTCCCAGGGCCCACCCAAACCCATGTCCATTGAGTCCATGATGTCATCCAACCATATCATGCTCTGTTGTCCCCTTCTCCTCCTGCTCACAATCTTTCCCAGCATCAGGGAAAGTCTTTTCCAATAAATCAGCTCTTTGCATCAGGTGGCCAAAGTATTGGAGTTTCAGCTTCAACATCAGTCCTTCCCATGAACACCCATGACTGATCTCCTTTAGGATGGACGAGTTGGATCTCTTTGCAGTCCAAGGGACTCTCAAGAGTCTTCTCCAACACCACAGATCAAAAGCATCAATTCTTCAATGCTCAGCTTTCTATATAGTCCAGCTCTCACATCAGTACATGACTGCTGGAAAACACATAGTCTTGACTAGAAAGACCTTTGTTGGAAAAGTAATGTCTCTGATTTTTAATATGCTGCTTAGATTGGTCATAACTTTCCTTCCAAGGAGTAAGCATCTTTTAATTTCATGGCTGTTGTCACTATCTGCAGTGATTTTGGAGCCCAGAAAAATAAAAGCAACCACTGTTTCCACTGTTTCTCCATCTATTTCCCATGAAGTGATGGGACCGTATGCCATGATCTTAGTTTTCTGAATTTTGTGCTTTAAGCCAACTTTTTCACTCTCCTTTTTCACTGTCATCAAGTGGTTCTTAAATTCTTCTTCACTTTCTGCCATAAGGGTGGTGTCATTTGCATATCTGAGGTTATTGATATTTCTCCTGGCAATCTTGATTCCAGCTTGTGCTTCCTCCAGACTAGTGTTTCTCATGATGTACTCTGTATATAAGTTAAATAATCAGGGTGACAATATACAGACAATATACAGCCTTGATGTACTCCTTTTCCTATTTGGAACCAGTCTGTTCCATGTCCAGTTCTA